>ATSW01108426.1:0-13833 GCA_000444245.1 Botryllus schlosseri | reverse complement strand
ATTATATTTATATTTTTTCTGCTCCTATATTTGAAGATATTTGGCCATGAAATTAATAGCCTACTTATCAGAAGTATACCCGAATCCTGGATTGGAATTACAATGCTATGTTCAACCTATAATTGTTTTGATATCAGATCAGTCTCTATTATCAATCTGTTTAATTCAAAATATTCAGATTAGCTGCAAAATTATAGCCCGATAGCTTTTATGATGGCATCATACATTAGTCCTCCCATATGGTGTCTATATCTTATAATTTATATATATCAAGTACAACAACAGTTCTATTCAAATAGTTATAAATGTGATGATTCTTTTCGTGCCTGGCCTAAATTGATATATATAGTAAATCACATTTTTACGATGTGTGTTTATTGTCAGTCTGCTGGATCGGCTCACTTTCAATAGGACAATTCATTCCCGCCAAATAAGGCCTACTTGGTAACACATAGCATACCCCTATAAATACTGCGGCCCGCGGCGTCGTCAAAACTGGAAAACTGGCCCGCAAGCATATTTGAGTTTGAGACCTCTGCTCTAAAGCAAGTTATACAGAAGCGAACACGCTGATCGGACGTATTTGGTAGTTATGATATAAATCAAGATAGATCGCGTTCGCCCGATTGATTTTTTGCATTAGACATCGATGCATTGTTTATATCAAATTCGATGATGTAAATAGTTGATTGGTTGTCTAAGCACAATTCGCTGAATTTCTACATGCAGTGTGTTTCTTTCTTGATATTGTCTAATAACGGACAAAGGTCTCAGCAGAGACTCACTGATGATTCACAAACGATAAGCTGAATATTCCGAGCCAATAACTTTCGAGCAAATAATTTTTTTAATTGGCCACGTGCATGCTCGTTTAGTGCTGAGTTTCTTTTCATGCTGCTAGCGCCATGCCGAGAATGTTGGTCCGAAGTTGAAAAGCAAAGAACTTCAACAAAAGACGTTATAATGACGTGAAAATTTGTAATATATCAAGTAGCTTCGAAGTGCAGAACTTAGTAAGGTTCGTTTGCGAATGCAGACCTTCAGATTTCTCAGGTTCACACAGAGAACCCGAACGTTAACTCCTGGTAGTTACCTAGTTACCTGACGAAATGCAAACCTACCGACCATATGAGAATGGTTATGTTGCAGTGCTGCTGCAAATAATGGGAATTGCATCCGGTTGAGTAACTAATGTAGTTATTGGCTGCGCGCGACATTGGCTCTGCTACATCAGACACCAAAGTATTCATCTGCACATGAAAGGGAAAGTATTACGTTTCAGAAGTATACGAAAGTAGTAGCCTATAGTAGATCGCTCGCATGCGGCTATGGGGTTCTTATGGGTGCGGTGGCACGGTGCCGAGAAACTCGTGGTGGCACGGTGTCTTATGGCTGCGGTGGCACGGTGCCATTGTGTCTTATGGCGGGGGTCGCATGGTTACCTTTTCGGGTATAGGCTGCGGCGGCACGGTGTCGCGAAAACTCGTGGTGGCATGGTTACCTTTTCAGTTATAGTCGCGGTGACATGGTGACCTTTCAGGTAGAGATGATTTGACTAACGTTGTGGGTATAGGCGGCGGCGACACGGTGTGGAATATGTATTAGGTATAGTAAATAGTCACGTGATTGACTCTCAGTTAATGTGTATACCTCAAATTATTATATATGACCAATTTGAAGTAATCCCAACGTTTAAGGTGAGTGCGACAATGATCTATCGTTATTCTTATGGATGCGGTGACACGGTGACGTAGCTGATATAGACGCGACATGATAACGTTACAGTATAGGGATCGCGGTGCTACTTAAAGACGTCGTAGTTGAGTCGCGACAAATGACCGATCGTGTTCTAAGTCTTTCCTCGCTATTGATTCCTACGTAACCTGAATAGTACTTTCAGATCGGATTATTCGCACCTTGTATACCGCTGTTTCGCACCTACAGAATAGTCTGATGTTCACAGTCGCGACTTCACCGCGAAAGCGCAATATTCGCACCGCGATCAGTAGAACAACACCGCGCTAACCCAGTTGTCGAATCACAAAGGCTAAACATTTATTGTGAATGGAAATATTGTATTACAGGGTACAAATAAGCAAACTATTCTTTCAATTCAACAAGTCTAGTTAACTGATCGATTTTCAATCTGCCGACACAGTTTTTAACACGAGTGAGTTGATATTTCTTCCCGGGCACGAGCGAGGCTTTGGTCCATTGATCCAACTCCACCTCACCAGTATCATCCTTCAATGTAAAAATGTATAATTTCAACTGCTTTCCGGTGCCGGAATTGACCATCTTCTTCTCTCGAGAAACACACGTAGCGGCGATCGACACGTATTCATCTTTATGTCTGTATACCGATTCACAGGTCAATAATGGATATTCTTCAGTCGTATGTCTCGATTTTCTATGTGGGGTTACAGACGAAACCCGACCCAGTAATACAGTCGGTTTGCCAGTAAATTTGTCAATTTGGACCCAACCGGATTTGACCATGAGTTTTTTTTCGTTTGGAGAATGCTTTCTCAATGTTCCCGAACAATTCATGATTGAAACACGTGTCAGATATCTCTTCGTTATTACCATCGATGAATATGCCTTTGAGATATTGACTAACGCCAGCTCTTTTGGGTGATGAAACGAATTTGACACCGACGTGGAAATTTGAAGTTGCTCCGACTTGCATACTGGTGACGCTGTTCGACGCCATATCGTTTGGTAAAGTGAGAAACATCAATAAATCAATCGTCATTTATAGAATTAGCCGCATGGTATTAAGTGAGTTAACGGGCTTTGTATAACACTGATGAACCGCGCGAATAGACTTGGTTTGAAGTAGCCTTTACATGAATTCTGTACGAAAGGAGGGCGTTCATAAGGTGTTATGATGCAGGACCATCGCTTTTCAACGCACTGTAGTGAGTATTCAAAATGTTTGTTGTTAAATCTCTGTACACCACAATGGAATGAATGTCGCTTTTCATCGCCGCAACGCTTATGATACTAAACACTCCATTCCAATCGACACCGTACGATCGAATCGAGTTAACCAATGCGACAAAATCACACTTTCGAACACGGTTCACGTTTTGTCCATGTACATGGAAATCTAGTACTTTGTGGATGAATTTTTCCATTTCGCTCAAGGCGGGAGTTGTTAAGTTATGATAGTACAGAAGATAATTCTCAATAATCGCGCTAGATGCCATAACAGATTTCTGTAACAATAACTGCGAAGAGAACCACAATAAGGTGTGAAACGCCGCGCGGTACCGAGAGGGAAAGGGTTGTTACATAATAGAAATAAAAAAGCGAGTCACGTAAGCGCGTGAAAATGAATCCTATAAATAGTCATCGCCGCGTGTCGTACTTTATTGATCCAGACATAATCCGTCGATTGGAACAGTTGTATTGAGTTATAGTGAACTACGTATCTGGGGGAACTGAGTGTATCAAAAGCAAGTCGACGGTTAACTACTTAATAGGTAAGTTATATGATTTGACTACTTTAATTTATGAATATAATATGTTATTCGTTATCTGCCAGACAAAAACAAGCGTGGAATTGAAGAATTGTATCGGTGAGTTATTACTGTTCAGAATGATAGGAGCATGATGTAACGATTTTGTTGTTGAACAGACAGAGCAAACTCAATGTTCAAGTCGAATACACGAGTCTACTGGTAAGTTATCTGCTATAACACAACGTTAACTAGCGTAGTTTAATATGTCGCTGCTTTTATTAAGCATAAAGAGCGAAGGAAGACGCCGACAAAGAAAATAGATTGTAAGTAAGACTAGCTTAATGTTCCCCAAGTGCTGAATTTGACCGCATGATATCGATTTCAGAGATGAGTCGACACAGTCGGAATCACGTTTTCGAGGATGAGAATACACCGCCAGAGATCGAGGACCAACACCAAGAAGTTTCAAGTCAGAACCGGCAAGCGGAGGAATCGTATGTAGTAAACAGTAGCCGCGTGTGCAATACTAGCGTCATCAATCGTAAGCGAGCCGATGTTTATCAAGAGGTCCAATCGATCTGGCTCTTCAATCCGCGGTTCTATGTATACCCAGATGCCGGCTCGTTGATTGGTTGTGTTGGTATTAAAATACCTCCAGGTCTGTCACAGTCTAGATGTGTCATGACATTTACACGCCGAAAAAACGGTACGAGGTACAAAGACAATCTGTGTGCTTTTCGCTGTATTGGTCACTCACTAGGCAAAGATACAAAGGCAATGGCTCAACAGTTTACTTCGGTGTATGGTGTCAACGTAGAATCTGGCGTAACTCTTGGTATGCTGGACGATATCGAGGACTTGTTTAATGTGGCCATATTTGTGTACACCAAGAACGAGGGTAAAGCTGTTGCACTCCGTCGTAGTACATTTGAAGCGAAACCTGTGTACTTACATTTAGCAAGCAACCATTTCTGTCTTATTACTGATATATTCCGTTATGCGGAGAGCTATCAATGTGATGTTTGCGAAAGATTTTTCAATTTGCAGTATGAATTGACCGGACATAAATGTACAACGGGTGCCGTTGAAGTGTTTCCCGGTGGTGTGTATACGCCTCCTCTGAATATATTTGAAAAACTTGATCTAGAAGGGGTGTTTGTTCCTCATCAGCTTCGTTATTTCAAATACCGTATCACGTTCGACATAGAGAGCATGTTTGAAAAGTGTGATATTCCGGATTCCTCCAAAACTTCATGGGAGTGCAAACATATCCCCATTTCTGTTAGTATCTCTTCTAATGTAGAAGGGTTCTTGGAACCGTATGTAATTGTCTCGAACGGTGACCCAAACGACTTGTGTGCGGAAATGATTGATCATTTTCATGATATTCAAAGTGAGTCATTTAGGTTGCTACAGATGGAATATCAACACTACTTGGACATGCTCGAAACTAAAATTACCGAAATGAAAGCACTCGATCCTTCCGAGACAGAATACCTCTTGAACGTTTGCAAGAGGAGTTTATGCGATATTTAAAACAAATCCCTGTTTTGTCGTTCAATGGCGGTCGGTATGACTTGAACTGTCTCAAAGAGTACTTGATGGGTTTACTCGTTGATGAAAATCTGAGTGTATTGAAATGGGGTAACAACTTCCTCTCGTTGACAACTAACAGACTCAAATTCTTGGATATTGTAAATTACTTGGCACCTGGGTTCTCGTACGATGCTTATTTGAAAGCCTTCAAATGTAGCGCTGCTAAAGGTCATTTTCCGTATGAGTTTCTGACTAGTTTGGATAAGTTAGATTATCCTAGTCTACCTAGCCACAGCGACTTTTACAGCTCACTAAAAGGTCGTAATATATCCACAGCTGAATATGAAAACTGTTTGAAGGTTTGGAATGATAACAAAATGACCACTTTACGTGATTATTTCAAATGGTACAACGCGATCGATACTCATTACTTCATTGAGGGGTTAGAAAAACAATTTCAATCTTTCAAAAGTCAATTCAGTGTGGATATATTCAAAGAAGCTGTCTCCCTACCCGGGGTTGTATCGAGGCATCTTTTCAATAGCATTCCGCGTGATTTCACCTTGTTCAATGATAAACATCAGGATCTGGTCTCGCTATTCGGAGACAATTTAGTGGGTGGGCCGTCGGTCATTTTCCATCGATATCAAAAACAGGGTGAAACTCGAATCAAAGAATTTTTTTATAAGGAAAACGCTCAGATTACCCAACATGTAACAGGGCTGGACAGCAATTCGTTATACCTTTTTGCTTTGAGTGAACCTAGTCCAACTGGTTTCCCGGTACATTGGCAACCACTCGATGCTGAGTGTACTAAATTCAAACCGGTGAAGACCGCACCGAAATGGGGGGAGACAGCAGCTCAATGGCTAAACTGGTATTCGTATACCCACAACGTACATGTCCACTATGCTTTTAATGGACCTGAAATCCGCGTAGGAGCCCGTAATTACCCTGCTGAAAGGTTCTATCGTAATTCCGCTGGTCAAGGGGTAATCTTGTCTTTTCTTGGATGTCATTTTCATGCACATCAGTGCAGATTTGGCTGTGATGACTTGGAACGTCGAGAACGAACTAAACGTGTTCATGATTATTATAAAAGCCTCAATTATCAAGTCATATGTAAATGGGAATGCGACTGGCGCACGGAGAAACAGGAAAATCCTGATATTGTGCGATATCTTAATGGTATTCAACCACAATTGACTCGAACCAAGTCTGTCACCGCACATAAATTGATGGAGATGGTAATGACCGGTACGTTCTTTGGGTGTTTATCAGTCGATATTTTTACGCCAAAACATTTGCAAAGGAAGTTTGTTGAACTATGTCCGATATTCAAAAATACGATGGTATCTCGCGAGCATTTGTCAGGTCACATGAAACAGTTCGCCATTGATCGTAAATTACGCACCAAACCCACGCGNATGNTAGTTGCTTCATACTGGGGNAAGAAAATCTTGTTGACCTCNGACTTNATCAAGTGGTATGTAGAGCACGGGTTGNTTATATCNAAAATTCANNANGCNGTCGAATTCACNAAAAAGACATGTTTTGACACCTTCGCGAAAAATGTNTCGGATTGTCGACGNGCNGGGGATCGNGACCCTAACCTAGAGATTATTGCCCTGACACAAAAATTAGCCGGAAANAGCAGCTATGGCCGGGTCTTGATGAACCCTCGNAAATTCAAACGAACCTCCTTCTGCGATAAAAGTGAATTGGNNGNCAACGTGAAGGATCGTTTTTTGTGAAATATGACGAATTGNACGCTGATCTATTTGAAATAACGAAGNGACCTAAAACGATCAAGTGGGGTAACTGTATTCANGTGGGNTTCTGGGTTTATAACAACGCTAAGCTCAAGATGCTGTCGTTTTTTTATGATTGCTTGTGTAAATATTTCCGTGACGAGTGCTTCATGCTATTAATGATGGACACAGACTCCCTCTATCTCTCGCACTCAGCCTCATTCGACGACATCCTTATCCCCGAGAAAAGAGATGAATTTTATCTCAATTACGAGAACTGGTTTCCGCGCTATTTTTGTGACGAACACCGAACTGAGATTTTGGCTGATCCGGTTTCTTTTGACCGATCGAGGCAGTGTTGCAAAGACACGTATGCGTATTACCTTCGCCAACCGGGTTTGATGAAAGTGGAGTATGAAGGCGGTACATCTTTCTGCGGTCTCCAATCCAAAAATTACTTTTGTGATGGACCAAAGAAAAAATTAGCTTCCAAAGGTCTCCAGAAATCCAACCAAGTCGATTTCGAAACTTTTCTGGGTGTCTTGACATCTAAGGAAGCTACGGGAGGAGTGAACAATGGGTTTCGGTGCAGAGATGGGAGTGTCTATACGTACAAACAACAGCGTAAAACATTGTCTTATTTCTACGCCAAACGACGAGTGCTCGAGGATGGTGTGTCAACCCTGCCATTAAATGCGTAATTGTATATTTTGTGTGATATTGTATTTTATTTGTATATTCTGTGTGTGTGTTTGATTTTATTTTGATTTACTTGTTTGTTACTTGTTTATATGTTTGATTTACTTGTGTGTGGTAACGTGTCATTTGTTTTCCAGATGGATAACGCTATTACCTATCTAAAGTCTGTCATGTCATTAGATTTACACACTTTACATGTAGAGGTGATTACATTGGAGCAGGAATTACCATAGTTCATGATTCTTGGTTCTACCAAACAACTCCAAGGTCGATGATACCATCATTGATGAAAAGCAGACCACCAAAACTTGTGCTCCATGGTGAGGTCTATAGTTTGGTATAGTAACACTGTTAGATTTTAAAGCGCTATGAATCCTCTCGTATTATGAATCCTCTTATGTGATTTATTATTTTGTAGATTGGGATCAACTGCTTGACGATCTGAAGCGTTTGTAACACTACAACTTCCACTGACGACGAGGGACAGATGAAGATTTCATAACCCGTGGAAAATTGTTAAATCGAACTCTACTGGGTTTATATATTCCAATAGAACAAGATGACTACAACAGTGGATATTCCCAACCTTGTTGATATATAAACACATGCGCTTTATCTAGTTTTCAATAAACAACAAACGATGGAATTGATCCACCCTTTCGCATGCATTGTGAGTGGTCCTTCGAGAAGTGGGAAGACTACCTTCGTTGCAAAGCTTATTAGGCACGCGACATCAATGATTAAACCAAGTGTTTCCAGAGCAGAGATGGGCGGATTCCAGATTTTGGGAATCCGTATCCGTCCTGATCCGACAGTCAAATAGGATTTCGGAGTCCGACAGTTGAGCACCAAAATTAGGATCCGAAAAAATCCTGCTATTGCTTTATTGCTATTTCACATTAAAAATAGCCTGCAAAACAGATATGAATGTTATAATCAACAAATTAGTATCAAGTAATGCCTTACAAGGGTTTATTTATATCACATTTCGAATCAATAATGTTAGGTGCGGTATATATCTTGAATATAAATGCGAGTAGTAGTAACTACTATAACTAGGCAGGGGAAATGACCTAAAAAGACTGTGAGAACAGAGAAAGCAATATTAGTTGCTATACGGAGAGGGTAAACATAGTAACTCAGGCATGCCCTGATGCCAACAACAAAATCAGATATTGTGCAAGTGACTTGGCCAAGACAACTAGGCCAATAGTACTACTGAAGAATGGAGCTAAATTTTCACAGAACAAACATGTATCAAATAAAATGGATGAATCAATCTAAATGATCACTTGAGTTGATAAAGCAGCAATGAATAGGAAATATATATAATATTATATACTCAGCATGATGATGTGCACAATCAATCAGAGAGTACCGGTGGTACTTCAGTTCTAGTGTGTTTCCGAAATCATAAACATGACCAATTGACCATGCCAGCATATATTCATACATTACCACACCACACAATCATTCCAAATGACATCAGAAATCAGAATCATCACGAGCTACCTCTGCATTCTGCAACAACACCGATACCTCGCTTTTCTGTCCTCCTGACAACTGGTATCAGGTACCCTAATGGCTGATGAACAGGAAGTATAAGAATCAACATCTAAGGAACAACTGAATTCGAAAACAACCACTTCTGCAGCTCGCTAGCTGGAGCCTGCCTTCGTCCTCAATCCTCATCTCATCCAGCAGTAATATTTTCATTGCAGAAACTTTACTCCTGTTGCTTACGCGTTTCAACGACGTGGCCGGTAGCAGCGGCTTCAACGTTGTCAGTTATTGTCGGAACCAGCCTGGGCTTGATCCATAGGAATGAATGCATTTAACTACGGAAATAATATCGAAGCAGCTTTTGTCATTGAATATGAGATATCTGGAACCTTTATCACCATATATTTTTTATGAATATCAAATCCTGTTTAAATCCGGCTCATAAGGCAGTTTCAGAATCCGGCTCCGATCCGGCCACAGTAAAATTCATCAAAATCCTGCTCCGACTCCGGCTCCTGAACCGGACTGTGGCCATCGCTGTTCCAGAGTCGTATATTGTTACAATAATTACCAGGAGGTTTTCAAGACGATGCATAACGTAGAATTCCACGCCGGTCTAGATATTTTAGAAGAGTTGAAGGTTTGCTCTGAAGACACCTTGATTATAGTGGATGATTTCATGACTGAGACAGCGAAAATTGCAGACTACTTTACAAGATTTTCCCATCGTTCAGCCAAGTCAATTTGCTATATCACACAGTACCTGTATCACAAGGGTAAAGGAGCACGTGACTCGAGTCTCTCAAGCTCGTATATGGTGATTTTCAAGAATCCACGCGACCAACAGCAGATCAGTTTTCTTGGTCGACAAATGTACCCAAACTCTAGATTTTTAACAGAGGCTTATCGTGACGCTGCTAGGCGACCTCATGGTTATTTATTTCTTGATGTCACGCAAGAAGCACCTGAAAATCGACGAGTTATGACCAATATATTTCCTGGTGAAACCATGGTGGTTTATAGCCCACTGGTATAAATAGCCAAGCACAGAGACGACTTTAAACTCAAAATGACGAAGGTACCAGCTCGGACACGGTGGCATATACCCACACTAGAGTTCCTACATAAAAGTAAACCCGAGATACGCAAGCAAATTATATCGGGAGCCAGTAAAGAATTGATCGAGTGTATATGTGATTGTACAAAGAACATTTTAAACGGCAACATCCCTCTTTCAAAGTATAAAAGAAAGCGACTACCAGCTCATAAATGTAGTTTACGTCGACTTGTCAGGAAAGACATCTCTATTCGACATAAGAAACGTATGGTTAACCAGAATGGTGGTATGTTTATGAGTCTATTATCAAGCATCCTACCCGTCGTCACTGGTCTACTCGGTAATCTTTTCAAAAGATGACTTCTTTTGAAAAAATCTTCATAAATCCGAAACCGGTCAACGGAGCTGAAGTTCAGAAATTGAATTTAGATATCGACAAATGTATGAGCGACATATTACAGATGAACATACCCCAAGAACGAAAATTAGCCTTATATAACGACGCGCCAAATCGTTATCAAACAAAACATGACACACTGAATCAACCGATGAAAATCGATATATCAGAACAAAGGAATCTATTTTCGGCTAGTGAGTTGGACGCACTGCGACGCCTGATCAAGGGTGAACCATCAAGGATTCCTATACCATCCCCCGAGTAGCCAACGAAGCAAAGTAAAGACTCAACATACCAAGACGAAAAGTGGTCGTACGCCCAAGACCCGGAAACGATACGGATGGGAGCCATACTAAGTATTTCACGCCAGGGCTACCTGGTAGTTACCGCGGTGCATACGTATTCTCTCGAGGACGGAATAGAGCCAAAGTCAAGGAGTTTCTTTCGAGCAAGGACGCGTACACGAAACATTTTCCACATCGAAAGAAATTCAAGAGACCAAGAGTGATTACATCCGGTCTCGGTGTTCAGTATCAAACCGATCTCATGCATATGCAAAATCTTTCAAAAGAAAACGACAATTTTAAATATGTGTTGGTGACGATCGATTGTTTCAGCCGATTTTTATATCTGTATCCACTCAAGAACAAAACCTCGCAAGGTATTATTCGTGGATTCAAGGAAATATTTAAGGATCGTATACCTCATGTTATTCAAAGTGATCAAGGTTCTGAATTTACTAATCGTGCGTTTCAGACTTTCTTAAAACAGAACAATGTGCGACATTTTCATACAAATAGTGAACTGAAAGCCTCGATATGCGAGCGTGTTATTCGTACTCTGAAGCAAGTGTTATACCGGATTTCACGCATGATAAGACTTTGAATTATGTTAATGTCCTGTCTGAGATATGCCAGGGGTATAACACTACTTTTCACGTGGCTATAGGGTGTCCTCCAGCGGATGTTAATTATTCGAATCAAGAACAAATTTTCCATAGGTTATATGGCGACATGACCCCTAAAAAAACCAAACTAACTATCGGCACACCCGTCAGGATTTTGAAATCACGTGGTAATTTTGTAAAAAGTGCCTTGGCGAATTGCACCGAAGAAATCTTTTTCGTATCTCAATGTCGTAAAGGTGACCCTCCTACGTATCAGTTGAAAGACTACCACGGTGAAGTTATAGACGGTAGATTCCAACGTGAAGAGTTACAACCGATAACTAGAAATAATAATATTTACAACATCGAAAAAATCCTGTCTACTCGCAAGAAAGGAAAGAAAACGCAATATCTTGTAAAATGGTTGGGTTACCCGTCTAAATTTAATTCCTGGGTCTCGGATTTGTATAAATAGACGCTGAAAATGTTGTTCAACCAAACTATGGATTCTGATTCCGTCTCATCTCGCATGGGTCAAGTCTCGAACAGTCTGAAAAAACAGATTGTGTTTATTATACAGATTTGTATGTTAGTGTATGTAATCGTGTTTTCATTATATCAAATTTCTGTTGGGGTGGATCGTGAGATATATTTAACGCCATTGTCTTCTTCACTTGGGTATTTATTACCGAATCCATCACCTCACCGTAGATGTTGAAAGAAACAATAAAATGTTGTTGACTCTACCTTCGATTGCGAGTTTGGATAAATTTCCGAATACTAGCACAGATTTTCAAACGGACTTTACAAAGAATTAGAAATGAATCGCCATGAGCTAGGATTATGTGAGCTGACCTTCCCCCATGATTTTCAGCCGCGAATTGAAGTGACAGCGAAAAGTATCGGTTTTGGATTTGTCGATGCGAATGGATACACCGAACGGTAATATATTCCCGAAGGCTCGTATTACAGCATCGGTGAAATGTTAGAATCGTACGAGAAATATTACATGGGGGACATTTTCATTTTACAAGGATTCGGTGACTTTAGAATCACATTCAGAAGATTAGTCACGAGTAAAAAAAGACACAAGCGAGCTGCATCCATAAATACCGACACCGCAGACTCTAGCGTCAAACACATACCCCATACCACGCATGATTCACCCGAGCCTTACGGACTGATACCACTTGGTTCTGTGTTGGACACAATAACATTTAGACGCGTTGTATCTCGTCGCCGCGGAGTGGTAGAATTTATATTTACACCCGCGGTAAAGTTGGAACGGATTAATACGGTTTATGTGTATTGCGATCTGATACAACCAAGGCCACACGGTAGCAAGCTGCAACAACTTTTACGGGTGGTTACTGTTACCGCTAAACCGAATGAACACCAAATCAACATATTCCCAAAACCATACTTCTTTGCTTTAGCGAGAAACAATTTTAGAACGATACGAATTTATCTACGTGATGCAGCTGGCAACCCTATTAAATTTCGAAAAGCACCAGTGACAGTAACCCTACGCTTCCGTCGTAGAGCTGTTGATTCAATATGAGTTACATCACGTTGTCTGGCACCCAAGGTGAATTCTCGGTGGTGTTACCGAATGAAATTATTTGTAATGAGCTTTCGTTGATGGATATGAGTTTTGTCAGTGAATCTCTTGATCGCATTATAATCAATAGTGATCAAGCACTCTGGGAGCTACATAATGAGAAAGATCGAATAGTAGAAGCGTACCTAACGCCACTTGGGAATTATGCAAACAACCTCGAGTTGACGCGAAGAATATTATCTGAAAGTTTCAAACACTGTTTCACCGAAAGATTCAACGATGAACTTTTCCGAATTCGTTACCCGAAACATATCACACTCCACCCCACGGATATATTCACAAATTATTTCAGTGTAGTTGATGAAGTGTCGACACCGGTATGTAATGTCACGTCGATCAAATCTAAACCAACTCAACCCCACCTCAGATATCTATTTGTGTATATCAATGTACTACGACATCATTCGGTGGGTGATTACATGCGTCAATTGCTTCGTGTGATCCAAGTAAATAACGTGACGCGTATGAGACAAGAAGTTGTATTCGAAAACCGTTTTATTTCCCAGTGTCGATTAACCACATCCGCGATATAAAAATCACCATCAGGGATCAATACGGTCAGTTAGTAAATGATATAGAGACCACATTGACACTCCACGCACGATGAAAATAGTGACGTTAACCACATCTATGCTTGATGCTGATTTTGAACACAGACTACCCACCATCAACAACATTCCGACGAGATATTGTGAATTAGCCCTCATGGAGATCGATTTCACTTTAACCGAACCGGCGATTGGGCAATATGTGTTTGTGTATTGCGATATTATTCACCCTCACTTACTTGGAGATACGTTAGCGCATTTATTACGAGTTATACCGCTGACACCTGGCGATGTCAAGCATAATTGGATAGCGACAAATCCGTATTATTTCCCTGTTTCAAAAGATGTTGTAGATTCTGTATGTCTTT
>ATSW01108417.1:0-10689 GCA_000444245.1 Botryllus schlosseri | reverse complement strand
TATTTATTTTTATATAATAAATAGAAACTTTCTTTTCCTGTAGCAATGCGGCTACTGGTTGGAATTGAACCAAATTTGGTGTGTAGGCTTGAATTAGGTAACCTAACAATTTTATCAAGTAGCCAGAACGATTTTAGAAAAAGTCATTTTTTAAGAGCCCTAATGTCCATGTCAGAAACGTTTTAGGGTAGGCCTACTCACGTGTCTCGCAGCGTTCTCTACATAATTGTCAATTGCGATACAAACTGTTCGCTTGTATTGGTTAAGCCATCCAACCTCGAATTGTAAAATGTTGGGAGTCTTGATATCAAATTTTTGAAAGGTGCACTTTGAGAAGATTTCGGAATCTGTCAAATTATACAAAAATTTAGCAAATTCTTTGACATATTTCATCTATTTGGGACTCGATCAACGTAAAAGAATTGGTAATCATTTATACAATGTATTGTATTTGTAGTTGAAGTATAGTAATAATTCTTATGGTTACCGCACTTGTAACGATTCACGGCCATAACTGGAATAATTAGAATGATGTAACTTTCAAATTGTCATGCATTTTGCAACAACATTGTTCTCAATTTTCAAGGTGCTGACCATTGGAGAAAGAATCACCCTTAAGCCGGGAATTCACGATCCGTAAACGCGGCCGACTGTTTCTCTTCTGAAGAGGAAGGAAGAGAAAAAGGGAGCAGACATAGCAAGAGTGTGACAAGTCGCGTCCATTCGCTTTAATGCGTATTTCCATCCGCGAAGCGCGAAGTAGTAGGTGAGAAAACTAATGGGCGCTTGGTTAGCACTTTATAAGGTTGACTCCAGCGCTGTATTTGCTAAATGTTGCGGTGAAATAGGGGTGGTGTCATTTGGTATCAATATTGACTATTAAAAGACCATTTGTTAGTGGTCATGGATTTGTTCGGCCAATATGCAGTAATTTCTGATGGTCACTTCCCGGGCTTCTGTTCTCCAACCCCTCGTGATTGTTATTCTGCTTCTAGTAAGACTGTCGATGCTAATGTTTTATCGTATCATTTGTCTGAGGTTTCGCTTGCTTCTTTTACTACGTTTTGCTCTCTGCTAGGTCAATTACTGGCTGAGTATCACTACAGCCTAAGAAACTGCACTAATTCTCATTTTAATGTCTTGCTGGTTATCTTGCTGTCAATTCTAATAATTTGTTAATGTCTATACCAGTGCCGCCACTCAAATGCTTTGTTCTCTGTACACAATATTGTTAGGTCTTCAGCTTTCCAGGCAGAGTATCATTCCACTTTCTAGACTTGAGTATGTATCTCTCCAACTAGCTGCCAAATAACTGATTCATTTGGATTGTTGAATTGATCATTTTTGACAGAATGTGAAGAAATTTTAGTCAAGACTTCTTTTTGTGTTAGTGGCTGTTTTCAAAGATTGCTGAAGTAGTCATCGTTGATCTTGATAATCGAGTAGAAGTGGCGATTGCAGTCAGTTCTCTAGTCATATAATAATAAAAACTTGAAAACTTGAGTGGAAATAGTCCAGAATCAAATTCATTTTAGTAAGTATGGGTGAAAAAAATGTAGGAGTCATTCGTTACTCGCTACCTCTGCCATTTTCGCAGTACGAATGTCTTAGCTAATAATCGTCATTTTCATTTTATTTCTACAGGGTGTTGAAAAGAAAACGCCAGAGGGATTATCATCATCAGACGATGAAACCTTCTGATTACTGACTGTTCTCATAGTTTCATTCATTGCTACTTGGCCCTACAAGTAATTTCGTTCGTTTCATTTTTTACACCGGCATTATTTACTTGCCAATTCGTTTTGAATTAAATTACCGCAAATGTGATTAATATGTAGTAGATAATGTAGTGTGTGTGTGTGTGTACGCAGCCGTGATCAGGTTATGCCCAGTGGTAGAAAACAGGTTATTATATCAGGATGTTCTTTTAATGTAGGATCTACATTCTACTCACCATGTTTAAAGGCTGTAGCATCTGCATAATATTTAAATTATTGAAGGACATGGAAAAGACATTGAATTGAGTCGACACAAAATCCCCCTTTCTACGCCCTGCCGAGATCTAATATCTACTATATCGGCTCGGCTTTTCTACATCTTTGGTCTGTACTGTGTTTACTGGGTTATCATGACTGATTTAGATGACTGCCGTTAGCAAGGTGGCTTGAAATAAATTGTGTATCTATATTATAACGCTCCAAATTAAGTTTTATTCAACATCGAACTGCCTAAAGAAAACATCTTCACGGTACCTCCCAATCCTTGACCAACAGCTCTCGAGTGCATTTCTCCCGGTGAGCAGTTTTCGTAAACCGGATGTCCTGGGAACAGTAGTCTATATGATCGAGTTGTAATTCTACTTTGACATAGAATTCCAATGAAGTATGATTAAAGACCAGGTTATAATTTTTCTCACAAAATTGAAATTTTGTTCTTGATAATTCCTACCTGCTGATTGGACGGTTGGGGAATTAACGTAAAAACTATGGTCCATGATGACGTGCAAGATGCAGTGAAATTACAAATAATACAAATACGTTTGATGTCTGTAAAATGTGAAACAATTTAAAAAATGGTTCAAAATCCGAATAAAATCTGGACTCTATTATTTCCTCTGCTGCGTAAGAGAAACACTTCTGCCTGTCGCCAATTCCAACTCAAAATTCTAGTATCGAGTTTCAGGTCCAAAAACATTCATAAGAATACAACTATGATGCAATAGAAGGTTTGTCGATGGAGCTACACTATTAACCAAAATAGTGTGTATTCACAGTTCACACCCAAAAGGCCGAAAAGAGTGATACACGATACAAAACCTAACTCGGGATTATATCGCAGTCATAAATCTTACCTGCCTACGTGCATACCTTCTTACGTTTCTACATGCATGCATAATTTGGATTAAAATGTTGTACTCGATTTATACCTTGGCATATATCTGCGGTGTGAACACGAGGTTCACGTTCTGTGTGTGTACCGCGGAATTTTGGAGGTTCACGTTCACAAACTAACCTTGGTAGGTTCTGTGAATATCTATCATATATTGATATTTTCCACATCATTATAACGTCTTTAATTGATATTCTTTGCGTACAAACTTGATATGACTACTCTCCGCATGACGCTGGCAGCATGAATAGAATTTCAGCACTAAACGAGCATGTGCATTGCCGGTTTCAAAAATTATTTGCTTCGTTCAAAATTTAGCTCGAAATATCCAGCTTTCTGTCTGTGAATATATAGTTCGGTTGTAAACTTTGCCTGCAGTCACACTATAGCAAGAACGAAATACACTTGATCTAGGTAGTCAGCGAATTGTGCTTAGCCAGCTACTCAACTATTGACATCAGAGTATTCGACGTACAGAATTCATCGTACGGGTTACATTTTGATTTGATATGTTTAAAAAACAAATCCGTCCGACTAGGTGTTCGCTACTGCATAACTTGTTTTTAAGGAAATATATGTCATAACTATAGAAACCGTTTTTTTTTCTTCCTCTGATCAATATCAATGTTGCAATATATGTCTGACCGCTGATAAAATACATAGTCTGGTCTACTTAAGACCGTTGAAGGCGTAAGCTTCTATTCCCTTGCAAGTCCTAACCTGAGGCTGACTATCACTGTGTACATTGTATGATGAACATGTAGCCTACACCGCTCGATTTCGGTATTACCCGTATACCTAGACAAGAGTTGAAAAATAGGCACGGCTGAAACCGTGTGGAATTTCAAAAGTACAACGCGCGTCTTGTGCGAGCTGGTGAAAAAGCTGCCATGCAGTGTTTCTTAACCTTTTTAACACTCGTACACATTGAGCTATCGATAAAATTTCTGGTAACCCACTGTCCATTTTTAATGCAGCTTTTGATGGTACTTATATTAAAAGCAAACAGACCATTGACATGAAGTCGCGCAATTTGCGAAGAAAATTTTTGAATTAGATAAATTTGCCCAGAAAGTATTCCACTATTTTTTGGTTTGCAAATGATTTTGTACTCTCGATAGCCTTTAGTCCTAATTACACAATGCATCCCTTACCCAAAGATATAGTGCTTTTTACTCCCAAAGGGTTCTACGACCTCTGGTGGAGAACCCCTGCCATACCCAATTAGTGTTGAACCCTTGTTTCATCCAATGCCCCTTTTCAGAAATTTTTCTTCGACTGGTACCCTCATACTCCAGGTTTGTACTCTGATCAGTGTTCGGCTGACTAGAGTCAATTTTTCGCATGACTTGACTTGACTCGAGTCACTTTGCCAAATTGACTTGACTCGACGATTCAAAAATGTAGATTGACTGATGACTCGAAGGTCAATTTACGAATCAATGTCAAGCCCAGAAGTAATCGGTGTGGAATATATCTCTTATCTAGTTCAATGTTTGTATTGCTGGATTCAATACTGTGCGTTTTATAAGCCTCTTTTGTTCCATCACAAAGAAATTGATCGCAAACGAATTGATCAAAGCTTACAGCTTACTCTAACGTAAACTATTAGTGAAGTAACCTTGTCGCAATGTATTTCTGTTCTATAGACTGCTGAGTGCTGAACAGTCACTGCTTTCAGTGTACACCTTAGCCAACTGTCGTGAGTGATTTAAAATTTTGATGGGACGAAAATAGTTTCTATGTTTATATTATTATTAGTTATGTACCTCTATATTCGTTCCTCGATTCAGAATGATCGGCGGCTCAATCTGTGTTTTAAACAACTAGCAAAATATGACTGGACTTGTGACTTGACTGGGCTTGACTCGAGTCAAAATGTGCAATGTCTCGACATGACTTGTGACTCGAAGGTAGTGACTTAATCCCAACACTGACTCTGATGTGGTCAGTAACGAATAACTCGTATAGTTTTCTTATACCTGCAGTACTGACTCAAGCAAATCCAATTTTCCGCTTCTACCTCGACTTCGTAATATTAAGTGATTTTGTTTTCCCACATTCCGTTATTTACAGTTTCTCAAGAATGGGTATTATGTTGTGCCAATGATAGTAAGAGAGACTGGTAAGGTTAGATAAAGGGGCTGTATTGACGGAAACAACACTTCAATTTTCCCAAATAGGAGTAAACTCAACAAATGACGTCGTACTTTGCGTGAAATATATATGGAGGAAAAGTTATTTTCACGAAAGTATCGGTCTACACATTGATGTGGGTGGGGAAGCAAAGTCAATGTTTTCCTATTAGGACTTGACTATTGGAAATATTTCGGCGTTGATCGTTTAGCGTCGAATGTCCACTCGACTATATAGTTAAAAATATAAAAACTGCATTTACTATGTTTGGATGCTACGCAGATTGCCAAAACAACCTTAGGGAACTTTCACGAACTTTACTTCGAACAAAACCGTCGCTATATTTTAGCTGCTACTCTGTGTTACTGTGTTAAGCACAGTGAGCATCCATGTCATTTTGAATCAAAACACAAAATATGCATGAACTCAATCTGTGGTGCTTTCCGCAATAAAGCCTTTTAGCACTTCGCTATTTGTGGTGTCCAATCCTTTTATGGTTTTTGTATTTACGAGAAATGAATGCGGTATTCAATCTGACGTTATTAGTCACGTATACATACCAATATATCCGCTATAATGTTGACGTCAGCTAAAAGATTCTATACTCCGACTTCCTTGTGTAGAACATTCCTGAAGGAAATACGAAACAATGTAGTCTTTAAATGAAATATCTTGCTACACTTCTACGTTCGGTTGTATCACACAAGACAGGTGCTTGATGGATGATTGATTCTTATATTTGAAAAATCGCATTCATCGAAGTTGACAAATTCATAGTTGTGTATATACCAGGGATGTCAAACGCAACTCGGGTCGCGTGCCGGATTCAAAAGTTTTGACCGCTCCCGGGCCGGACCAGTCAAATGATCCAAAATTTTACCTCCAAATTCATACCTTTGTTTTCATGGGAATGCTTTATTAGCGACCGCCGTGCAAAATATAGTATTATATATTATATCACGGATCATATGGGCTCTAGTCCAACACCACCGTTATTCGCAAATAATGGAATCGACAAAATGCGATGATTGGCCGAGTGAATGCAGCTCTAAGAAAATAAGACATATCGAAACGAACCTGGATATTTCCGGCTGACACTCGTCAGGGGTAATCATCAGCAACTATAGTAGAGAATCGGAAAGGACATTATATATAGACAATCGTATCATAAAATATAACATCACCAGCATGGAATGAAATCTCAAAAAGAGAGCGTTCAAAGTACTATTTAAAGATGGTAGGTTACATGAACTCCTTCTGTAGACCAAGCGTGCACGTGTTCTGATAAATCTCGGGACATGCTGGTTTATCCATTCCGTAGACGCTCCAATGTTCTTCCTACGTAGCCACAACCACAGTGGTACTTATATTCGTAAACCATATTACTATGTTGAATTGCAGTAAGCACGTTTACGTGTTGAAAGGAGCAGTTGCGATGTCGTAAAAATCACGTTAGTTTTCACTGTGTCGTAATACTCACTGACCGCGGAAATCAATTGTTTTTCAAAGCGGGTGGAAATAGAACCAATCCAAGGTCGATGGATATAAACATCTTTGGTTGTTCCTCGGTATGCTCTGTTGACTTTTTTTTTGCGTTGAATTGCGGTAATTTCCCCTCTATGCCGCGGTTGCTGACGTGTTCAGGATAACCGTTATTAAGCAATATTTTGCGGATATTGTCAAGTACTAAACTCGGTTTGTTACCCAAACACATCATCAACGCTCTAGGCACGAGGGTGCCTATGAGGCTGATTTTTCTGCGTCGAGGACTAAATGAAGTCCAACGAAGGTATTTTCCAGTGAAAGTCGGCTGCCCCATTTCAAATTGGTTGATGTTATGCTTTTAGACCAGAGGTGTCACTCAACCTGGGTCACGGACCAGATTCAAACCTTCAAATCTCTCGCGGGCCGGAACAGTCACAATATTCCAAAATGTTCACTCAAAATCCGTGCCCGTTTTGTCCACTTGAATACTCTAATATAGGCTACAGCCTATGGTTCAAAGTATTATATTCTATCAACACCTTTATTTTCAAACGATGGAATTAGCAAATGACGATGAATGGTCGGTTCAATATACAATTATTTAAATTGCTAAAACAGTGACTTCAGCAACGATATATACGTTGGCATGACATAATGCTATGCTGGCTTTGTTTTGGCCGTAGTCTGGCAACAATCCCGTTTATGCGTTGTGAGGAATAGGCCTACACGAGATTTAACTGTAAACACAGAAGACGTTGAAATTTGGTTTATCTTCTTATATCGCGATTTTTTTCTGGAAGTCGAGGAGCAGTTAAGTCATAAGCAAAAATGAAGTGCGACCACAGATATCTTAGACATATTTATGTGTAACCATTATGTTCTGCCTGTAGCATACATACATATACCGGTTTCTAACTGGGGCTTTGATCTATGTGAACAACTTCGATTAGGATGAATTTCCCACAAAACTCTGAGCTTCGTGTGCACTTTTTCCCTTATCGGAATCACATGTCAATGGCAGAAGCTTGTAGCTGATGCTCATTTCAGTGAAACCGTAGCACCATTATAGGATGCTTGTAATGTGGCCCATGAAGATACTGGGGGGGGGGATGAAAGTATTTAGTACAAAAAATCTCTACATTTGTCAAAAATCAAAAATGTGATGGATAATACAGCCATTTTTCAGAATCGCTTCGCGGGCCGCATGAAATCGTCGGGTGGGCCGGATGCGGATGTCGAATGTTTGACACCCCTGTTTTAGACTAAAACGTCCGAAAATGATAGTGAGACATTGTGTTATTTCTCGATTGTGGATCGCAGAGCCGGGTGAAGCGAGTTTAAGCGAATGAGAAATTGATTACTCTCCGACTCATTCCTGAATATAACTAAACTATCATCTACATATCGGCGATACAACAATGGTTTGATGGACTCACGCTGGGCGAGAAACGGAGTGTCATCAAAAGTCCTTCTTTGCTACAAATTTCGTGTTTAAATATTTGTCCTTTAGCACTTCTGGTAAAGTTAGTCTGGTTGCATATTCTCGCAAATAGAATGGCAGATGTGAGTTTATTTTCATGTTGGGTAATGCGGTAGCTCAGTATAAATCGTATATCGTGTATCAGTGCTGTGCCTGCATGCAGTTGCACTAACCCGAATACGTGTGATTACAGTCAAATCACCACCATATACATATTGTATGGTAGGCTTTATGACACATTTCCCGCTCCGTACACTCTCCAATGACGACACGTAAAACCTAATGGATTCAAACATATGCAATGGTCGGTGGAGCTAATGCAAGTACAGTCATGTCGTTCCCATCAAAAGCAATTCGAAACAATAGCTTCTTGATCAGCAAAAATAAAAACCGTTGAAATCTTCTGGTGCGTGATAACTATTTCCTTTTCCTCGTAGATTTGATGACAAAGATCGGTATTGACTCAACAGGAAATAATCTTTATGTTGGTGACTATCTCCAACACATCATAACACTGTGGTATGCACCATCCATATTCAAATCAAAAGTGTTTGGAAAATCGTGGGAATGATTGGCACAGTCAGACCATAGATGCCGGGTCTTGAATGCACACTGTTTCTTCTTTGTATCCTGCCGCGCATAACATGTGGAATTCGAAGAAAGAGGCACTGCATATCACTTCCGAGATTAAGAGTTCCTTGTGCATTAAATATGCTTCGAAACTTTGTGGACAAAATATACTTGTATTTAAGAGTCACAAAATGAAATCATCTGAATATTTCTTCGTCGTATCATAAAGGATGATACTATTTAGTGTTGTTCAATATTATTATTATATCGCGATTCGGATTTTTCTGGAAGTTGAGGAGCTGAAAAGTCAAAAGCGAAAATGAAATGCGACCACACATATTTTTATTATATTTTTCTATGGAAATTATAGTCACCATGTTGGCAGCTTATATACCGGTTTCTAACCAGCGTTTTCACTTCTGTGAACGACTATATTTTAGTCCATTTCTCCACAAACTCTGAGCTCAGTGTGCACTTTTTTCCTGCTCGGAATTGAGTGTTACTGACTTACTGCTGATGGCGATTACATTGAAGCCACAACACGACTCGGAATGGTGTCAATGCCAGCGACCTGTTGCAGATGGTTGTTGGTGGCACCCAGCAAACACTCGATTTCCAGTTGACTTCCTGCGGAATAGCCGCAGGGCGCCCAGCGTTACTTCCCTGGAGTGGATTTGTCGACTACTAGAAGCGTCCTAAACACTTCCTGAGTTGGTCTACTATAGACGTGAAGTGACTCCATATGGACTCATTGGATCTGCTGTGAACGTGACGTGACTTCCTATGGATGCGTCAGACCTACTGTGGACGTGACGTGACTCCCTATGGATATGTCATTTACCACCTGTTCCATTCCTCAGGATTACCATACCAGGACTCCCATCCACACCTGGTGCAATTACATGGAATTCAACATCATATAAACTAACGAACTGTTTATATTGGGTTACTGAAAAACGACAATTGCAAAATAACTAATAACTAATGAACTATTACTTGTTAACAAAGTTCAGGCTTACGTGAAAAATCGATCAGGAAATCACTACGAATAAATGTGTCAGTGGGATTTTGTATATAACAGCAAGTTCTAAGTCAATTTTAAAATACCATTACAAATATTTCAATTGAAGTGCATCATGAAATTAGAAATAAACGTGTCACATGACTTTGAAAAAGTACAAATGCTAATACAACTAAAACAGGGAAAAGCATGGAGCAATCATAAGTAATAATTTACATTGCATATTATAAAACGACGGATCATTTGCACCGCATCATGTCAAGAGCGCGAGCGCGTATTCGCAATAAACTTGGTTGCAACAACAGTTTTCTTCTTGGTCTTTGTTTTGCCTGAAACATATACAACAATGTCAGCAAATCATTTGTAGAGCCACTCTGCTGACATAGCACATGAGCTTCAATTTCTATTTCCTCATGCATTAATTGTGATATGTCTTGTG
Organism: Botryllus schlosseri; assembly: GCA_000444245.1. NCBI lineage: Eukaryota > Metazoa > Chordata > Ascidiacea > Stolidobranchia > Styelidae > Botryllus > Botryllus schlosseri. The sequence continues at coordinate 669 of ATSW01108417.1, read as the reverse complement.
ANCCGCTACTTCTACTTGTGCTGAGTGATAATTTATGACGATACTACCATGTNTACTCGAGTGCGGNGAGNTTCTGACGTTGTGATACGGAGNATGCAACAACCCGTCAATCAAATTAAATTGTGGAAACTCTGTACATACATACATATTTCATACATCAGTACGTACTTCAGTACTTTCCAGAACTTCTACTTTCACCTAAAACAGTTTTGATAAGCCGTGTATATCACTGCTTGAGTGCTTGAACCAGAGTAGAAATACATAGCGTTACTCTTAATTCTAGACTACTGACGCTACAAATATTTCTAATTGAGTGCTGAAAATGATTACTTCCCTATCTGTTTAAAAGCATACAACTTCGACATTCCTCAAGTCTCCATATTTTGACCATGTCGACACTTGGAAGTAGTTTGATGTCTTGTAAATCGCTATTTATACTATTTAGTACGGTACTAACGATGAATACTTTGACCACCTTCATTTGGAACTTACCACCTACTACAACTAGGGCTTGCCACGGATCTGAATAGAGTAACGATAAGTCGAAACAGATGATCTTTTAGGGTACATAAATTGTACTCAACAAGAATTAGAATTCCGATTCTATGTACCACTGCGAGGCCTAAAAACATCGATTGGTCATATCGCAGAACACGGCACATGTAGGAC
>ATSW01108414.1:0-10590 GCA_000444245.1 Botryllus schlosseri | reverse complement strand
TCCAGCACCGTAACTGCCGCACCCCAAACCCCCCAATTGGGGGGGGCCCGAGCTCGAAGGGGGCCCCAAATTATTTCGTGAATTAGCATAAATTATAGAGTATTTTTTGAAAATTTATGCAATTTTTTCCAAAATTTTTCGCGCTGCGCGCGATTTAAAGCTGCCAGATATCTTCATTATTTGGTACTCTTCCCCCAAGAAAAAACACGCAAGATTTATAGAAATGGTCATATCGGCGTTGGCCATTAACACGCCACCACGCACCAAGATATATAATGATTTAGGACTTATTACATGCGACTCCAAGAAGTGTGCCAGAACGATCGGCAGCGCGAAAAGCTTGGCCGAAACGGACTGCCCTTACGCAGACCGAAAACTTCGTTATATATACCAAATAATAGGTTTAATTGTCCATAGGCGCCTAAATGATTGGCGCCATATGTTCCTGTCTTGGCAATCTGAACCTCAGAAGACAAATACCATCCAGCAGGAAAAAAATATATGCCAGTGAAGAAATACCAATTTGAAATCGTGTTTTTTAGTTTAGTACGTTAGAGCGATTCTATATTTTTGATATAGCAGACAGGAGGTCACGAAATAAAATCATGTAACGAAGTCATACCAACGGGTCCACCCGCCCGAAGATGTTTAATTATTATTTACGGGCCCTACAGTTTCCGGTAAATCTGATAACGTGAACAGAGAGGATAAGATATTGATAGCAATATATATGCAATTCCCGATCTTATTGGCCGATTGTATCATGAATTATCGAAAATTTTCGCGCTTCGAGCTGGCTCACTAAACAGTGCACACTGTGATGAGGGGTCGGTTTATCAACCTATGAGAACCCAAAACCCAAGTTTTTGTGTGGGGGGGGGGCGGGGCTGACGAAGTGCTGTTTCGTTCCTGCCAACGGGTAGCCTATACGCCCGAAGATGTCTACTCTTTATTTGGCGGTCCTACGTTTTAAAACAGACTTCGCTCAGCTCTATTACCGGTAAATCTGATTACGTGAGCAGAGAGAGGATCAAAATTTATATCAATATATATGTAATCCCCGATCATATCGCCCGATTACTAGGGCTGGGCAAAATCGAGTACCTGAGTGATTCGATTCTGAATCACGTAAAATGCTTCGAGTCGAGTCGAGTAATCGAGTATCACTCATTATGACGTCATAGCAGAATGTTATTTGTCAAAGTTCAAATATGTACCTTTTAAGCGACCACAAAGAATATTATGCCTGTTATCCATCACATTAAGGATACTTTGGTATTCTTTCGACCATACCTATTTCATTGCACTTGGTGACAATATTGTGGGATGATCATGACTTCAGAAATGTGCTATTTCCAGTAATGTTCGTAGCTTTGTACTTTATGTTTCGTATGCTACGATACGGCCAATCAAGGTTTCAAGGCTTCAACAGTGAAAATTAGTATAAATTATAATCCTCGTTGAAAAATCAACTTTCAGTGGCGAGGAGCGAATAATTTCAGTACTCGAAAAAATCGTCTTTTACTACTCGACTCGAATCATTAAAATTAATACTCGATTCAGATTCGAGTACTCGAATCATTTTGCCCAGCCCTACCGATTACATTCTTGAATTACTGAATTTTTTCGCGCTTCGCGCGTCTAGGCGGGAAAAGCTGTCTGACGTAACGGAGATCCAGTGGAGATGTGAAATAGCGTCAAAAAGCGGATAGCCAAAGGGGGGTCTGGGGGGCGAAGCCCCCCAGAAGTTAGGTTTATCACCCCATGGGGGGCCCAAGGCCAACGTTTTGGGAGGGGGCCTGACGAAGTGCTGTTACGGCCCTGGTCATATCGCTTCGCTGTAAACCAGAATTTTGTATCGAATATTTGTATGATTCAGTCAAGGTTTTGTAGAAATCTATCATACAGACCAAGGGTATTCATGTTCAACCTATTTATTATTCACGCGGACGCATTTTGGTTACATAGCGTATACGGCTGCAGCAGGCAGCCATAATGACCCACTTAGGCGCTTCCATATAGTTGTTTGTGGTATTCATGGTGTTTTGTCGACTAGTATGATCATTTACGCCAGGCCAATCTTCTTATCTTTTATTCCGTAGTTGCCGAGTTGTAGCACGGGAAACTTCTATAGGCTTTTATAAGACACCGCTTATACGGATGGGATGGCGACGAGGAGCCTGAATAAACCTCCAACACTTGTCCACGTTAAATTCAGCACTGCGGTCTTCGCGCCGCGGACAGCCCTTGTGGTGTTTGTGGCGATCACTGTTTTCCTATGAAATCCTTGCTCTGCACATAGAAGTTTCTCATTGCAGAACAGAGCGCTTCCGCTGGCGCACTATGAGCAGTGAGTGAGCGAGTGAGCATAGATATTAATGTTATATTAATGCTGTATAATGTTATGAAAAGCTATTGGGCATGCCAAATACTGCAGTTAGTGTCTAATCGCGAAACCTTTTTCGACTGCATGCATCGTCGATAATATTGGTAGTTGCACATAGCGTGAAACGAGAAGAAAATGTTCAAGTTTAATCCCAAATTATTTAGAGATCTCAATTCAATTATTTAATTCACGTTGCATGCTGACGGTCGCCTACACAGTACACTACACACGCTATTTCAATTATGTGTAGACGGCCTAAAGATTTTTGTTCAACGACCGCAGGTTGGCCATGGCCACCGATCCAGACCTATATTTTTCTATTCGTTTTTGTATCTAGGTCTACCATGCTCTTAGTTACAGAATCGCACAGCAAACGTTGGAAAAAATACGATTTTGAAACTTCAAGATGAAATCTATTTCCTCAAAGGTTTAATAACTGCGACAGCACCACCAATCACCATCCTATCCAACAGTTCTTAGTCAAACCGAACAGAAGTTCTCGACTGATAATTGACAAACACAGGTCTTTCACATGAGACGTTGGAGTGCTTGTAGTCGTAGTGACAGGTTTGCGTTATCTTGGGCATCTAATATTTATTCTATACCTAGCATATTGTGATTTGGCCTCTTCATTATTTGAAAGCAACGTGAGGCGTGGAATACCTGAAATTGTAGGCGATGTAAAATTCTCGCAACCGCTCGTCGGAGTGTACGTGGAAATTCGAAACATTACTTGCAATGTGAGAACGAATACCACACTGATTGTGAGTGCGCTCGGGTTAAGCGATGTGGGTACTGCGAACCGGCATCCGGTTTGTGTTCACGAGGTTCATGAGTATATCCTCACAATCCCATCGGCCGTTTGATAGCGAATATGTTTGTCCCTTTCCTCCTTTAGCGTAATGTTCTACAGACTAGGCCCGTTCACGACCTAATCTAACTCGTACTCGACGGAGAGCGCAGCCAAGATGAAGTTTGGATGGAGAAGTATATTGATGAATTAGTTCCCATAGCCAAAATTACGGGACTGAAAACGACTGGCTACGCTGTTCGGCGAGGGTTAATCAAAATACCCATCCCTGTAGTATGCCAGCACGTGTCACAAGCAAAGCAATTTTCGAACAGACAGCTCGCAATTCGGAAAAGACATATGAATCAAGGATATTGTATTTTGATACACCACAACACGGATCGCAGAATATCAGCACTGGATTACCCCAAGTGACAAAGCTCGATAAATACACGGAAGATTCACAATCGTAAAGAATCATTTATATAGATTGTATCAACTTCTGACAAGTTCGACGATAGTTCGCGAGCGTAAAACTCAAGCACTTACCCCGAGCATGCAAAAGACAATACACCAATCAAGTACAATAGACAAAATTCTGGATTGCGGAGTTGACAAAGTACAAAAGCAGAATTAGAAATATATAGTCAGCTTTTTTTAATATAAAAAGAACAGTATTTCCCATAACGTATGTAACGCCGCCAAATCTCCCAACACTAAATCATGTACACCATCCACTATTCCATTGCAACAGAGATAAGCATGCCAATATGGCATTCAATGGTTCAGATAAAATGCTATGTAACGCGAAAGCAATTAGCCACGCCTGTACATAATCGATATACTCTCAATTTGATTTAAAGTAGAAACGAAAGCGAGGCCTTAACCCAATCCCCCAGTGGAGCCACAATCCTCACTACAAGAGAGGGTTCTCGCATTGGTCCCCAAAAACCACTTTGAAGTGCTCCTTCAAGTCCACGACTTCACCCGTGCGCCAGGAGTCTTCGGCGGCTTGGGCGAGGAAAGTAGCGCGCAAGGTGTCTTTCGGCTTCACGCAGCACTCCGTGGCGTCTCCTAAAACAGGCGTGGGGTTGCCGATGAGTCTAAGATTTCGTCAGCTGTCACGCGAAATTCAATCGATGGGAAAATGGCCAAGATCGGCGCCTGCGTGGTACCGGGTATGCATTGTAATGATTCGAGTAGTGATGAATGATCTTTTCGAGTACCTAAATGATGCTACCCTGGTCACAGAGAGTTATGTTATCGATGAGAAATACCGTTTCGATCAATAAATCCCTTGAAATCGCAAATGGCCGTACCGCAACAGCCAACACGTGTAGCGCGAGGCTGTATACAATTATACATTCCCATGGAAAAGACATTAGTGTCAAGCAGTGATCCGCCCGGAGTATTGTCAGTTTAACACTCAGTGCTATAAAATGGGTACGGTAAATAAATACCAAGCTATTATTGATGAAGTGTAACCGGCATCATTTTGTTTGAGGATGCCTGAATGATGAGTCTTTGAATTTTCCAAAAGTCATTTAAACTACCGTGGCGTCATAAGTCCTGCTATTACCGTCGACTCAGAATCCTTTTAACTCAGGCTAAGAGACTTACTACCGTGGATTTGGATCCAAAGATTTTAGCCGAATCGGAATTAGGACTTGCATATCTGGATTTTAATTCGGACAGGCAACCTGACAAGCTTCGCCCGCACTTCGGCGGTACTCCTATAGCAAATTTTACAAACAGTTCCGTTCCAAAGCGGGAATCGAGAGAACGTTGCTCTGAAGCGTACAAGCACACACACCTGACATACGCGGCCTATTTTAGAATCTTAGATGCATGATGGTAATGCGCTCGGTTACACAAGCCATGCACACGACACATATGCGGGGCTGTGCGCGACGTATTCGTAGCCGAAGTACGCGGCTTAAACAACATGGGTCGTACGTTGTCGTACGTGATCAGACGAGGACAAACTGCGAAATGACGGATATTTGCCAAACTAAACAGACCCTCAATAATCCAACGGTATATCACACGTACCGCACAGCAACTGTAGAAAGTGCGCGATCTCCTCCGCGTAGGCGGCCGCGTATCTTTGCTTGAACGAAAAGTGGATGACGTCGTTCGTTTCGCCGCCGCTACCGGCGAAATGCAGCGCGGAGCGCGGCGGGTTGTCGCTCATGATGTTGCCTCTCTCGCCGAATATCTGCCGGGGAAAAGTAGCTTCAAAGTTCACGGAAGACAATAGTTTGTTCGCGCCGACCCCGGGTGATGCGACCGTCGCGGACTCCCGGCTAACGGCGAAAAAGCAACGGTATACAAACACCGGCGACGGCCGATCACGTGCGCGACACGCTTTCGGGGCNTCTNGCGAGNATGGGCCGAACGCTAATACGCAAACNAGTAATTTTTCAGTTCGACAGATTGCAACTTGGGTCACGACAAGTTCATGCTGATTGCTCCATTCCGAATTGTGTANAATAGGCTTCCCAGTCGAGTCGTGTNTTCTAGTATCAGCCGTTTACGACGCCATCAAAGCGTGGACGACACGAAAAGTTCAGATACGTACCCTTTATGCAACCACAANGAANGTAATGCAAGCTCAACACNTGTAAAGACAATTTGGTATTCTTTTCGACCGNGCCTATTTCATTGCACTTTGCGCCCATGCCGTGGAGTAACCACGACTTCACAGAAATGTCATTGGCGCTTNGCGTATAGTTTCGTACGTGTTTCCGATTCCGTTATANGACCAATCGAGGTTGNAAGGTCAATGCGATGGGAAAACGTATCGAAANTACAGTTTCAGTACTCTAATAAATNAGTTCTTAGTACTCGATCGGATTCGAGTACTTNAATCAATGTGCGCAGTACTCATTTCCATCAAAGTTCCGNCCGTTTCCAAGATTACTGGCAACTNCCANAGTGATACCTGCNTGGTAGTGGTCGTTTTGAAGCGAAATCATATTCTTCAACCATAACCTATAAAGCGTATTCTGAGAAAANTCAAACAGAAGTCNACNTCCCAGACGCGATGATNAAAAACCCNAGAGTAGGCACAAAGGGGCANTTGGCCTGAACATATCGGGATCAAAGGTCTAAGCACCAGCTCGCAAAGCCGCACCTACATATTTCGAGTTACCTCGCAGGTTTGGTGGTAGCCGTACTGGCAGTCCCTCGCAAGGTCGACGTGGGCTATTACGCCGTTGGGAAACTTCAGAACGATATAAACGGTGTCGACGTCGTCCAGCGCCGCTATCTCGGGGATGTGCGCGTGGGCTGCAATAACACGAAAGAATGCGAACGCGTTGATAACAGCGCAGCGCTAGCAAGGTATGGTCGAAGTAGTATTTATTNCGCCATTCAAGTACGGAAGTCGAAAATTTTACCCAAACGACAGAAAAAGCACTTTTAACACTAATACAAAAACAATAGTTCCAAAAAGTACTCAAGTTGTTTCACGCAGTTGGAGAAGATTCGTTTTGTCATAATAGAATTCTATCCGGACCGTGGACGTATCAGCATGCGGCACAATTGCACGCGACAGAACATGGGGTTTGGTTAGGATGAGGGCTATCGTTATTATAGNTGGTTAGTGTTTGGGTTAGGACAGAGCACTTGTATATTTCCGGAGTTTTCGAGCAAGTTTGGCTTACTGGCACCACTCACTCCAGTGGTTATGATTATAGACTATTTATTCAAGNTTTCAGTTTCTAAGCAAAACCACTTTCTTTGTTACGTACTTGGACATCGCGTCGAAATTGACAGGGNCACATCACTACTTCTACGCCTACTTTCACCACATCTGGGTTAGGGCTGGTTTTGGGGTTATAAATTCAAATGTCCAAGTGCCCCATGCAAATTGCCAAACTGTCGTTTTGCATTGCGTCGCATGCTGAAACGTTGGGCAACTAGAATGTACATNGCGTGACCAACACGCCTACCACGCCTTATTCAAAACTATTCTCCGCCATCATGACTCAATTCGCGAGTATGGAATGTGGTAAAACTCGCAGACTGCGGGAATTGAAGAAAAGCAGCGAAATTTCTAACAGGCTGCTTCATAANCANGCTTCATTNGTCANCTCCATTGCAAACTACAATCTGTCTTCAGATCGGATAAACCGCGCGGCAACCGCGATTTCATCTTACCAACTGAATATATACTCTCNGGCTCTTCCCCGACCATCCACCTCAGTACGTCGAGATCGTGAACGGCACAGTCATGAAATATCCCCCCTGCAAAGACACGCCGTACTCTCGACACCACGGTAACACACCAACGCCGGCGCTCATACGAACCAGAGATTTTGATGTAAGACATCGGCGGCCTTGGAGAATCCCGCGAGCACGTCTTGATACTCTGCACTCCGCCGATGACATGCCGCTTCTCGTAGAGGTCTCTCAGTTGGGGATCGAATCGCCTGGGTCAGAAATGGGCGAATGAGCACGGAATAAAGACGGCGCGCATTTCGTGTTTCGAAGTTCGTCAGTGTGTGACAGCGCGCGCGAATTTTCAACTTGACCGTAGCCCGGTACGAGTCCTGATGACGGCTTGCCTACTTGGGATTGATATGCTATTAATCTGTATGAGGTATGTCATTGTGATTACGGAGTATGGANTTGATATTGATTTCGCTTTTGCGGAACTGAAATNNAANTGCAGCTGTTTCATCGTGAGCGCAATGTACTGTATAAGATCGCATCGATCGCGGCGAACACAGAATGCTAATGCAGTTTCGCGCGTTATTTCATCGCTAAAGCGGGGAGCTTCGGTGGATTATTCAGAGCAGTTTGGATAAGAGATGATTCCCNACCAGTAACGCTCCGATAGCAACTGACGACTTTTTTACCGTTTACGCCACATCTANGCCAGGGATATCTAGATATCCCTGATATATGCAAACAAACCNTGACCCTGATCTAACCTAGACATGGGCGTTGGCTTAGCGACAGTGGAAGCCACGNGAAGCTGTTTGGTAAATAAATCCCCGTTAACATTCGGCGTCCTTGTAAATACTTTGCAACTGGGTCAACCCTTAGAAATAATGATAGCGGTACTACCTGCAACGACATTTTATGCCTAGACCCAAAACACGATAGAAGCTCTCGAGAACACGGGGTCNCGTTGCGCCTTGCAGTGTTTTTCACTACAGCAACCGCTNCGTAACTGCCGCAGTTTAAAAGTTCATCGCATTTTGAGGCCGAAATATTCATTGCGGTAATTAATTCGGAACATTTCACTCAGCTACNGAGAAACAAATNTTGACTTCACAATCGATTTGAACGGAAACGAANTACATNTTACGATNTNTACGGGCCGGCCGAAAATTTACTAATGACGCATCTGAAGCCTTCGTTAGGCGGAAAATGCACTTTAATATGNGCGGCCAAAAGTTTATTCACTGACACAACCTGACATTGCGCCCGATATGTACAGTACACTTCACTAAGTTTANACATCNANCCCGCCATGGGGTGCGCGAGGATTNTAAGAGATACTCGTTGGGGTGTTTCAGCTGGTNTTGTTTGTGTGATAATTAACGCTTTACCGGATATACCAGATCCGTGAAGTCTAGTCACAGAGATAAAATATAATACCGAGCATCCAGATAAACATCAACTACGTTACANTGATATTGTTTTGATGAATACGTTCGCTGCGGACACGCCTTGCATCCCCTGACAACGNCANCAGGNCGCGACACGCAGCAAACGCACCAGTTTTTCCACACCNGTAAACACCTATTTCNTNTTATTATCACCACATATTTGTGAAAAAAGTTCTTTCGTTGAGCTAATCAAAACTGGATCAATCCAGTCGGAGCTCGTTCCAAGCGGTGGCAGGCACNCCCAATCAACAAACGGCAGAATCACTNTACTCTTGCCTGTTAAAAGCGCACAGAAGAGGTACTTTGTATTTTTCGGCCTCTTCGTAACATTGAATCGTTGATTCGATTGTCAACGCCAGCGGTTTTTCACAAAGAACGCCCTTGCCTTGAAAGTAATGCATTGATCCACACAAGAAAAAGTATACACTCTAAAAACTACAGCTGTAGTGCTACTATCTGCGCGCATATGTGCCTGCCTATGGGCGTGAAACACAACTACCAATCANATGTCGATCTTNGTGGGAGTTGTCCCTATACTCATCACTCACATCGAAAACAAACGCCNTAGAGCGGCGGGTAAGTNAGCAGTACCTAACCACCCGCAGATATGACGTCTGAGTTNGCCTACTACTGAAAGTGAACTGACGTCTGAGTTAGCCTACTACTGAAAGTCAACTAAGGATTCGTTCACCATCCTTCAAATCAGCGATTACCCCATATGGGTTTGGACTGGGAATTCGACATGGTTCAAATGAATTCTGGCTTTGGACTTTAATACGAGTCTCAAATCCATTAATCCTGTTGCCTGTGGTTGAGGGACATGGCGATGCGGAATTACAGTGTTAAGCACTTTTACAATACTAGTACTCTACATTAGTACACACACCATCACCAAGTACACACACCATCACAAAACTAACTCACCTGCCCTGATAGCTTTCAAAGACAGAGATGTATGTGTGTCAGTCGGAGTACAAATCACTACTCCGTGGATCCTGAAAACGTTACATACAATAAAGGATAGCCAGGGACAACACCAGACTAGTACGGTACATGATTTGTTGTCTGGGGCAGTTCAACAAGCTAAAAGGGGGAACTCACATTTTATCACTGAATACAACGTCACAATCTTCATTGGAGAGTATTTTGGTGTTATCGAGGTAATAGTCGGCCTTCATTGAGTGTGCTTTCTTGACATCAACATCAACCAGGTAGGAAAGATTCACTGAAATAAATGTATCCATACAAAATAAATCAGTCATGTCATATAGAACAAAATACAGACTAGTAAGTCCAAACGTATACAGTACAACAAACGACTCAATTATTAGTTAGGACACTGTGTTCTCTGATCAACATGTATTTACACTTGTTGATTCATTAATTCATCAGTGATGAGTCACTTTTTGCATGTTGAACACAAATATAGATAATGCACCGTACCATTCGGTACGATTTAGGTATGTTCATGATCTTTCACAAGAGCGTAATTCCTTGTTGACAGTGAACGACAAGTCACTGTTCAGTTCAGACAACACATCTGTTTGATGGAATTTCGTGATGGACTTGTAAAAAATTTAAAAAAGCATATACCTACTAGCTTGGGAATCATTCTGCCAACCTTGAAGAGTAACGTTGCATGTTTGAAGCCTACTCATCAGAATATGAACCATTTTTATAAAAGACAGATATATGTTCTTTCTGTTAATCATTGAATAGTATATTCATATTGAAATGAACCCGCATATTTTCGGCTGACACTCGTCAGGGGTAATCTTCAGCAACTATAG
>ATSW01108397.1:0-10666 GCA_000444245.1 Botryllus schlosseri | reverse complement strand
GTCTCAGTTATTTCACCATTCCCAGAAAACGACTGCGCTATTGAAAAGATATCAGTATCGCTGACGCGTACGAGACTACTAAAAGAAAAATCTCTTTCGTGAGGCCCACGTCATTGCAAATTATCATTTCTTCACAGTGCGCAATGTACCTCGGTTTCAGACTTCAGCGAGAACACTATCTGCCATTGACAATGTCCCCTCTAATTTTTCACGGGTCTGCCCGTTTGCGCGGTACCTTGGAGAACAGTGCGCAACGATTATAAAAAAGTCATCACTTCAGATTTTTTGTGCGCAGCTTAGATTTTCTGTGCGCAGAGACCGTTTCAGCACTGCGCATTTGCGCACGTGCGCAGCTTAGAGGGGACATTGCTTGTCACTGAGAAAGATATAGTAAGCAACGCACCCGACATACATCGAATGCATGATTTCAAAAGCGAATTTGGGGCCATGGACCCTGATTGACAATATCTACTATCCAGTGGCCTACTTACTGAAAGAGCAGTAATGATTTGTGATCAAGCACTAATCTGGGTAATCTGATCTGTGAGTTGGTACTGAATTCAAATAAACTATCAGTGACGATTTCTTCATGGAAGTTGGTGATTGTTCAAAAGTTTAGTTCCTAATGCCGTCATCAATGTTTCAATCGAATCGAAAAATCTCAACCGATAGCATCTCCCGTAGATCAGCTTTACATGTGTTTGATTGTGGCGTAGTATGTAGGCTTACCATATTTGGAAAATCTAAAAAGAGGACACTTTTTCAGAAATTTGCAACTTGCAAAACCGGAGTAGAATTCTCAAGAAACGGTGAATTTTTCCCACTTTGTGATCGGTTGACTAAAAAAAAAAAAAAGTCATCTGTTCTGCTCAGAACTCAAAATACCGTTTTTCTCTCCACATTGCCAGGTGGATGACTAAAAAAAAAGGTCATCTTTTTGCTCCGAGCTAAAATCACCGTTTTCCACTCCGCAATACCCGCCGGAGCGTCACTTATGTGCTAATTTGCGGCGTATCACTCGCAATTTGCTCTAAATCTGACCTAAATTTTCAAAAAAGAGGACAAAATCTCAAAAAAGAGGACAAAAGGGCGTCCTCCGAGGACACTTTCAAAAAAGTCAAAAAAGAGGACAAATCCTCTTAAAAGAGGACGTATGGTAAGCCTAGTAGTATGATTAGCGTCGATTTATTTCGGATCTGTTAGAACTGACAACACGCTAGATGACGCTCGTGTCTTGAAATAATTGTGAGATTAGTTGTTACCGCAGTAATGTCGTTGGGTGTTATGAAGATGAACAGAACAGGAACAATTGAAAATGCCATCTGTTGCAATTGGATAACAGCAATCCTTTCGTCTGTCGTGCAGTCATAGTAGTTATTGCGACGAATAGTAGCCTGCTAGCATAGTTAGCTTTTAGTCTATGAACAACATTCTAGTTTTTAACACTTCACTTTAGTACAACGGCGTTATGACTAACATGAGCGATGCACATTGCTACCACAAAAGAAGTAATATTTTACTAAAGTAGTACAATTAAAACAAACAAAAATATCATGATCATAAACGTCATTTTATTCTGTACTATATGAGCTGCGCACGACACCCGACAACGCTTTCCAACGACTACTGAATCAATATTGGGACTAGCCTGACATGTTACCAAATGAAAAACTATCTCAACCTAAAATTTGATGTTGTGGGGACATCCTATGCCGTTTTCTAAGCGTCTCTCTCTTGGCAGTGTCAGGGCCATTGCACGTCAAAGCAATATGCTTATTGATATGAACTGACTCTTCATCGATGAAATGCTGTTGCCATCGCCGTCGCTGTTTCAGCTAGTGTGGAATAGTGTTGTTGGGCACAAGCGAATATCTCATTTTGAAACAACAACAAATTTGAAACTGAAATCAATTTTAGCATTTCAAAATGCCTTGTTTCACGTAGTTCCAAAATATCAAATCAGATCGGCGGTCACGATTGCGGTGACCCCTGGTATAGCAAAAAACGAACCAAGCTTGGTGTACAGACGCTAACCATTCTCATGGTTGTTGGAATGCACTGTGATTTTATATGAACAGATTTTTGCTGTATGCATTACCCATTCACAATTTCATCCAATTTCCAAGTTTTTGCGAATTCAGTAATTCAAATTCTAATCTATTTTGAAAAAAAACTGTAGATCTAATTCTCATCCAATTTGGAAAAAGCTGTGTGGCTTTATAATTCTAATTCCAATCTAATTCGGTAAAATATGTGTAGCTCTAATTCTAATTCTAATCCAATTTGGAAAAAAACTGTGTAGCTCTAATTCATATTCTAATTCAATTCAGAAAAGTGGAAAATTTTACAATTGCCAAAGTCTCTTCAGAAAGACGGGGTTTCAACTTCGAACCCCGAATCCCTACCCACTGCCCACAGCGTACCACCACAACAGCCACAATGCCACTTCTGATCGCGCGTAATTGCCCGTAATAGCCAATGGTGGCCAGGATGGGCTTGTCATCACGAATCATATATATGAGTAAAGTTTGCTCGTTTGTTTTATTTACACAACTGACGACGCTTATCGTCATTTCGGTCATTTGCGCCCGCTCAGTAATTTCATAAGTTCGTGTCTTTTTGAGGTCGTTTTCCACTTTCTTGCGTACGTTTTCTGGTCTCTGCTTCCATTTTTCCTGAGTTCGTCTCAGTCTTCCTGCTGGGCTTTTGAAGGCGAGATCGTCGACGAGGAGCCCAGATAAACCTCCGACACATAGAAACATGGCAGAGCCGACACTCGAACCAACAACCATTGATGTCTCGACGGTGACGCTTAGAACACTGCGCCACTCGCTACCCCTATATGAGGTAAGTGTACGCCTCGGCAACCAGTGAAACTTCTGAAAACCACTGTTGCGAACCACCAGGTAGAGACAACTACTGAACAATATGCGGTGGTGAAACCTACGGCAATATTACATATAAATCAAAATCTAAGCTATAAGGTAGAGCTAGTAGAATGGACAAACGCAAAACGGGCTCGGGTAATATGATATACTACGATTATATAAAAACACCGTCGATTACGGCTTCGTACTTCGTAAACCGACGAACCTAACAATGGTGAATGAAAGGAAATCGGCAGTGTAACTCACAAGGAACAAAATACCATTGTGATGATTTGCACGACTCTATGTTATAGGAACCGGATTTGGCAGCAACACTGCCCAGCCGAAGAAGATCATTCCGATTCGCACATTTGTATGATAGGCCTACTTGAAATTCCGCGAAAGCATATACGAATTGATATAATAGCGTATAATTTGCGATGACATGGGATAATGAGCCTACCGAAGACTTCGGAATTGAGCTGCATACATGAACTTGGTTTCGCATACATGAAGATAATTTTGTGACATTCAATGCGGGAATCAATTAGAGCCGTCAGTTACACTGAGGTGACACTTTGATATTTCATACATCCGAGGCATAACAACGTGAGCTCATTATGTCATTACAGTCCACTCGGATAACGTCTGGATGAGAGATAGCGCACGCGACGTTTTCACGACTGGTTACGTTATGGAATGCATACAGGAGTTAGATGGCAGACGTAAATATTCGATAATTCATAAAAGCTATCTTTATGCCATGCAATGAATCGCTGCAGGAGTATGCTCGCCGACTCGGTATCGCAGTATAGTTTTTCTAGCTGTGATAAAGGCACATTAATGGAGGTAAATGTTTCACGAGATAGGGCCTGTATAATGGGTAATTTTGAGAATGCATTCCAAAACAAATATCTACTATATCTCAGGAACAGCTTTTCTCCTCGTCTGGGCATACATTTTCGAAAACCTTATGTGATACAATGCGATATGAGAATGTGCGATACATGCCAATTTGCCGTTTGATTAGCCAGCGTTACTGGGACATGGAAACCGCGCGGCCGCGGCGTTGTGTAATAAAAATGTTGATGTTATCAGGATACATTAGTTTGATCGTATTCAACCCTTTGAAACTACATATATTTTAAGCATTTACTGATTATCACGTTTTGCATTCCACAAGATGAAATAGGGGCGCTTATCTTAACTATGATTGTGAGCCCCTTGTTTGACGTTAAAAGGACCTGAAGATGTACATGAAATATCTATATATAACATGCATGCACACTGAATGAAAAGTAACGGAAGGAAACATAAAATGACAAGTAATGAATAGAAGTGGAAGGTGTTAGCAAGCGAAATCGATGTGACATACCGTGATCTTGTAATCTAAAGCGCAGGCTAATATTGATTCAGTAGAATCTGTTAGTATATTGTCATGAATGTGAACATGCTTGGCCCCAGTTTTAGTCGATCATGTCGTGCTAGTCGATTCGACTATATTTTCGTCTTATACAGCAGTAGAAAAAATAGCATAACCCCGTGCGTGAAAATAACGACAAGAATCAAGATTATATTGAATAGAATGTAGGCTTAATAGTATAGAATGTAGGCTGCTCAATTAATATACCTTGAAACATCTATTTTGCGCCTTCGTCATGGAGTAAGGAATCGGTGCAATGTCGATACTGTTCTTTATGATCCATCATACCAAATGTCTGCTTCCGGCACCGGCAAAATAGCCTAATGGTGAAGCGTTCAGTTTCTTGATCGGTTTCTTGATCCGGTTTCTTGATAGGTCGTGGGTTCAATCCCCGGCCGGATCAAAGATCCTATTAGTAACGCTAGTATCGATGGCTTCCCCACTTGGCGCTCAGCATTACTGGGATAACATGTTGGGGTGGTTTAAAACTAAGAAAGCCTTGCAAGGATATATCTGCGCATTCCTTGCTCTGCGGCGTTTGTCATCATGCATACTCATGGTATGCATATTTACAAATTGTGTGTATGGAGATACTGAGTGGGTGTTATATCCTGACCAATAGTAATTCAGTCGCGAAGTATCCTAACTCGCATATAATCAGACCATATGTATCTTCAATATTGCATTCTACTTTGAAGAAGTCGCGTCCGTAACTACAAAGCAGGTTGTTTGTTTGTTTTGGGGTATTCATGGTGTCTGTCGACTGCTATGGTCATTTACACCAGGCCGATATTCTTCATATTTTCCATTATTGCCAACTTATAGCTCTCTAGGCTTTTGTAACATACCGCTGACGCGAATGAGGATGAGCCTAGGTAAACCTCCAACACTTAGGTATCCGAATTCGGAAGTCGACCTCGTTCGGACTCGAATCCGCACCCATTGGTGTTGCAGCCGCGGTTTATACCACTGCGCTATCTCGCGACACTACGAAGCAGTTGATATAGGCATAATTGTCTTTACTTCGCCTATGTGTCTCAGTGTCATTTGCAACTGAATTGGAACTGAATTTTTTCGCGTTCTTGGTACTTCATTTATGCACGATGATTTTTCTGTTGATGATCGACCCGCATTAGTATCTAGGAAAAGCAGTTCATTAACTACCACTGCTTTGAAAAGCAAGTGCTGTAACGAGGAGTTGGGTGTAGGGCAGATGTTTGTTTTATCCATTACTGCATTAACAATGGGAAGCCATCGAACTCCTCACTATTTACGGAATTCCGTATGTCGGCATTATAGTCGTGTTATAAGTCGGCGACAACAAGGTTATCCATGAAACGAACCTATTTCCTGCATGGTTGCAGTCGTAAAAGAACGATGTATAGAGCAGGGATATTTTAATATACATTAAAACCAATAAATGCTGTGGTATGCTTACTAACATGAGCTCATTTCATTATCACGATGTTGTTGGACTTGACAGCAGTAGGCATCTCTATATATCTGCCATGATTCTTCTCCTCCTTTTGATTTGAGAATTGATTAGTGTATTTGGGTCAAATTAATGATACCTAAGATAATTTCAAGCTCTCTCGTCTCATCATTATCTCGCTTTTTACAGACAGACAGACGCTCCCCCACACAAACAACACACACGCACAACGAAGTTTGATTAAATCGACTGTGGCAAAGAACATGCTATGAAATAGAGATAAATGCAATACGTAATTAATATACCACCATCTGCGAGACGATAGCAAAGCGTCGTCATTTGTATATACGTCATTATATCGACTGATTCTTTGGTAATCTATCTTCGTGCTGCTATCTTATTCCACCCTATTTAAATGTGCGTTGAAATGTGCGTTTACGTAAAATAGATATATATGAAGTATGGCAGACAATTGAAGCAGTTATTTATAAATAGTCTCCGTAATATACGATGGTAACGACAAAGAGGTAACTGCTAATTCGGCTATAATCTCCACCTTGAAAGTGTGCCATGCGAAGTGTTTGGAGATTATCTTGGTTACTGTCGTCGATTAAATAGAATAATACAATTGCTAGATAAAGAGAAATCTGGCAGCTGCTATAATGTGAAGAGTGTGGTGTTCATAGTCCTATTTTACATAAATGGCATCTTCTCATACATTTGAATTCGTAGCACGCGATGTCCACTGTATGTAACAATTATTGTGTTGTGCAATTTTTTGAACTTTGAATTGCAATCAATCACCTGAAGCAGACGTATGACATTTGACATGCATGGCGAACATTACAGTGGTCGTAGCCAGAAATCCTTGGCTGTCATCCGGATTGCACACGGCGCCATACGCACTGCATACAAATCTTCAACCCGACAAAGCGTCTAGCGTGCTCTAAATGAATCTATGATTTCAAACAATAGGCTATGCCACGGATTAACCCACAGAGATGGGAGGATTCGAAATTTATATGTCCTAATCCAGTGGTTCCCAGCCGGGGGGAATGTTGAAATTTTTTGGGGGGAATCTGGCCTAAT
Source organism: Botryllus schlosseri (assembly GCA_000444245.1). NCBI lineage: Eukaryota > Metazoa > Chordata > Ascidiacea > Stolidobranchia > Styelidae > Botryllus > Botryllus schlosseri. The sequence goes on along the minus strand of ATSW01108397.1, from coordinate 3,855 downwards.
TTTGTTAGGGAAAATCTGACTTTGGCATTGTATCAGAATATAGGCTACATCTTGGGTCACAAGGTTTTCCGATTTTTATGGTATAGAACTGTAAGTAGAGATTAGTTCATTACAATTGTATGTTTCTTTGACGGATTTCAAGCTAGGTATATGTTTAAATGCCTTCCGTAGCTATTAGGCTACACCCCCTAATAAAGTGAGGCTCACGAGACCATTTCGTTGTGTCCACGACAGCCTCTCGACCAAATTGCTACTAAGCAGGAAAGCGTGAAGCCGAACTAAGCACAAGGCCGCTAGTGAAATTGTTTAACTTTCTAAGCCAACATATGATTTACCGTAAAAAACATGCCGTACCAAATTCATCGATTCAACTCAAGTCCATAACAAGCGGACCTGGTGATTTGTTTTTCGTCAGCGGCTACCCGATCGGTCAAAAACTGGTCAGATTAGACTGTACTTTGCCAAATTTTAGTGCGGTCCGCATTCGCCATAGTTCGGACATATCTGAATATGTTTGGCCAATAATTGCTCAGTCAACACATGGTTGCGGGTTAAAAAGCAAAAATTTTTAGTCATTGGCAACTTTTTCATAGGGAGGAATTTTAGCTCAAATATCGGACAAGGGGGGTACAAGACGAAAAAGGTTGGGACCCACTGTCCTAATCCAATCCAAATCCGACACTTCAAAGCCTAATCCATAACTTTTGTATATTAAAATCCTAATCCTGATTCTAATCCGACTCAATCTTGGAATTCAACATAGAAACTGAAGGCTACATCGTAATTGCTTATTTAATTCCGCAAAAAGAAATAAAATGCTGAATGGGTGCCAAAGTACCTGAAGTATTAACTTTGCAAACTATGTAAAATGCGTTGTAGGACGAAAAGCTTTATCGTTGTTTGCTACCGTACATCAAAATCTCCGCGAAAATCAGCCAATTCAAACTTTGTCCTTTTTCAAAAAATTCTCAAATCCTAATCCAATCCTAATCCGACAAAATTTCACCAATCCGGTTTTTCCAAATCCTAATCTATGCCAATCTCTGTTTACCACATAGCTGTAAATGCTTATTAAACATTTTCCAGGCAAGCTTCATTGCACATTGCGTAAGCTTGCGCGTATATTACCATTATTCGAAATATTGATATACGTGCACCATGAAATTATACCAAGGATTTCACTACTATTTACTGGACAAAGAGAACTGTTTAGCACATATCATGTACGGGATTCAGCTATGATATTTCTCAAATATTTGGTGATGCAAATGCACACCGCGGTTCGGAGTTCATAGTACACTGTAAATTCTGAAGTGTTGCTCAACACGGAAAATTGAACACGAAACGTGATCCAAAAATTGAACGCCTAGAAGTGTTGCGAAGTGTTTAAATTAAAAGTGTTTACCTAAAAAGTGTTCAGCCTCAAAGTGGCTGGTTGACTAGTCACCGGAACGCAGGGCTCAAAATAAAATCAGATTTTATTGATTCATGAATAGATGACGCTTATAATACCCAACCTGGGTGATTAAATACGTGCAAACATTGAAATTTCCAATAGCTGCTGTGATAGGGTTTCATAAATTCAGATCAGCAGTTGAAACCGTTTCCGGAATAGTCCATGAAATCACGAACATCACAAATGATCAAGAGCAAACTCACTACAAATATCATGCAACTCGTTCAATCATGAAAATGAATGCATAGGGAATTAGGGATAGTGATAACAAAATATCATTTAGTATCTTTAACTTTCGTGACAATGGCATGGAATCAAATTCATTGGTTACGTCCGTTAACGGAAAACATGATCAACACAAATCATTAAAACATATTTATAATTGATCAAATTATGGCTTGTAAATTTCTAATTTTATTGTAAAAAAACAAACAATGAATATATCAGTTTCACTACCACTACCACGATAAACAAGTAACAAAGTATTTTTTTACTCTTAATGAAATTGGGCCTGCTAACCATGCATCAAAAATATTCTTGGGCTTGCATTACAAGGATTTATATCAGGTTAATGCCAATCACTTTTGTTTAAATAACAAAGAAATCGTTTCTTTCAGTCCATACAAATTTTGCAGATTTACAGAAAAGATTTTGTTATTTGCCAGTCTGCTGCAAAATATGAAATCTGGAAGTCATTAGGGCACTGGTTCATGAACATATTTGGACACGCCCCGTTATGATAGCAAAAAAAATTCACACACCCCTTATCGTCGTATCATGAAATTAAAAAAAGCAACCAGAACGCTGAAAATCCCAACTGATAGTTGGATGGCAGTGACGGTAATAGTTGTTGATGAGAGAATATTCAAATATTAAATTCTGACCATACACAGAGAAATAAGTAGAAGCTGCCATGTGCGAAAAAGATTTTAGTTGACAGCGGGTTCACGCCCCTTCAAATGCTTTCTCCTGTTTGAGAACCACTCCTTCAGGGTATGACAATCCAATGCATAGTAGCTCAAAACGTCAACAATGTTTCTGAATACTTCATTTTCACTGAAGCAGTTTTATATTCTTGGCATCAGCTACAATCCAGGATCGGTCAATCTCTGATTCGTGGCGTGCCATGATGTTTGCTTCTTTTCTACTGGTCGACTCCAAGTTGTGCTCCCTAAAAATGTGATTAAATTCCAAAGTTTTGAATATGTCAATGAAAATTCTAAATTTTATGCAGAAATAAATATAAATATTTCACACATGCAGGTTACACAAGCGCAGGAAAGGCGCTCGGGTACATGTGAAATNCTATCACTGAGAAGNACTAAAATTCGCATAACGACTANTAAAAATATNTTGAATTAGGTCCGCGCTTTTTTCAATTCGGCCATTTTGACATTTACATTGACATTCAGACGCACAGGCNACAGTGAGAATGCAGAACTGTAACTCAGNATGAAATTTATAGCANAACGTCTATGTACGTCTANGAACGGTCTATGTANATTTGTANGGTCCACAAAACNGAAAGATTACGATACCTGTTTCAATAAGACATGCGCTTGGGTCTTGGATTGTATTTGCTTGTCTCTCAATTTGGCTTGGAGAAGAAGACAGTTGACTTCATCAACCTCGTTTTGCTGAAAATGTAATTGATTGCAAACAAGATCCGAAAATAAATATAGTAGAATCGTTATTCCTATGGGTTTGGATTTCCATTACAATAATTGACCAGACAAAGGACACATTCAGTGTCTTTAGTACAAAAAACTTTGTGACATCTTATCGAAGGTGTTGAATACTTTTCCTTCATTGCAGTAATTGTAATTGTTCTCAATCTTTCAAAATACTTCCTTCCAGATTAAATTTAATTAACGAAATTATTTGGAATTAGCACGAAATGGGAAATGATCTCAATTTGATGTTCCAAGTATAGATCAGTAAGCAGTAGTTTAAATACAAGTTACCCCAGCTCTTTACATTCAACAACACCTCTGTTCAGGGCTGTGGAGTCGGTAAATTTTACCACCGGCTCCGGCTCCGACTCCACACATTTTCAATATACCGACTCCGACTCCTGAGTTCTTAAACGTACCGACTCCGACTCCTGGGTCTTTAAACGTACCGACTCCGACTCCAGCATTATTACCAATTTACTTCGAAAATCATATGCCACATTGTCGGTTGAATGACTATCATACAACCATTAAACATATGCAAACATATGATTAACTGTGGCATGCTAAATTGTTTCATTGTGGCACAACTCGAATTATCCACTTGCAATTAACATGAAATAAAGATTTGCTAAATATCCTTCCTTATTCAAGTTTTTATAACATGGACTCTCTAATATCCTGAAATGTATGAATCATTCAAATATGGCAGATATCCAATCCTGT
>ATSW01108396.1:0-18606 GCA_000444245.1 Botryllus schlosseri | reverse complement strand
CGAGTCATCTCCAAAAATCGAGTGACTTGACTTGACTCGAGTCACCATCGAAAATCGGTTGACTTGACTTGACTCGAGTCAAAATCTGCAATGACTCGAGTTGACTCGTGACTCGAAGGTAGTGACTTGATCCCAACACTGCTTTTTCGATGTTTGGTCTTTTTAAAAAAACTTTTTAAACTAGTTCTTTCCATTCCTTGTGAGTGCTTTCGTCGTCGGGTCTTTTACTGCCCGCAAGAGCGGCAACGGCGGGGGAAGAGGAGCGAAGATAAACCTCAGGCGGGAATCGAACCCGATCTGTCTGCTTGATGGGCGCTTATCTCTATCTCCCCCGTAAGATTTGTCCTGAGTTCACCGGAAATGGACATGGACACTGGACAGTTTAACATGAGTATTTGGAGTCCGGTTAATTCATTACGGTCATATGCTGGAATGCGGTCGTATATGCTACATAAGTAATTGTAATGCGGCCGTGAATAGCAAAAAGGTTGCCCAAATGCCCACCTCTGGCCTAGACGATGTAAAGAGGAGGCATGCACACTGAATGAAAAGTAAAAGAACATAATATAAAAGGACAATTGCTAAAAAGGTGGCATGTGTCGTAAGGCGAGATCGATATGTCAGGTCGTGATTCGATAAACTAGTGGGCTAACTAGCATTTATCATATAGTTTTCCGTAGGATGAACAACGAAAGTAAGAACGAAGAAATTGCGTCTAAAAAGGACCGATGAATAAAAGACTAACACCACAAAAAGGCCAGATGAAAGAGCGCACTCACAAGGAGAATAAAAAGAGCAAGAAAGAGCCGCGAAATAGAGAATAACAACATTGAAAAAGAACAGTGGCATCGGGCATTATAAGGTCGAGTTGGAGACAAGCTTTAGTGACCTCAACTGGTCGTTCGGCATCTTCCAATCTGTTCATTACATCGCATTGTATATCGAATTCTTCATTATGTGAGTGTGGTGGGCAGATGAAAATATAATCCCTCGAATATATTGATTGATTAGTGGTTATATGCATCAATGAACTTAGGCCTACTATAAATACAGCATATCAATGATCAATTGATGATCGATCATTGTTGGTTCAGTTTGTTATTATTTCGTGATTTTCTTTTACTCTGGTAACATCGCCGCTGTAATTCCATTGACTTGTAACGATTGGAGGATAGTAAGGGCCTGTGAGGTAAACCATTTGCAACCTGCGATGTTTTATACTCTTATCTTACGGGTCGGCTACATTGAGCGTAACTACGAAGGACGCAGTCTAAATGCAACATGGTTTTTAATTCTTGAAAGCTTCTTTCGACTTTCGTGAAATCTGAATGAGAAATCGAGCAGTTTATTGAGGTACAGAGATATAGTTTTATATAATAAGAATTAGGGAATTCTGAAATTGAAACAGTGAAATTATATGTTTACGTTTACTATGAAATATAGGATAGCACATAAAGGGTATCGTTAGTTCGGTTATTTATAGAAATGTTATATTTTCAAAACACTGGTGTTACCTCTATAGTGCTAGGTATATATGTGTTAGGGTGATTATCACTAATCATGTCATGATCCATTTCGCAATACGAACTGACTTCTCCATGTTCTATATAGGTTATTTATTGTGAGATATTCAGATATGGTAACCGCCGTTCACTAGTGTTGCTGTCTTTTATTTACTTTTGTTTATTTCGTTACTCTTTGCTGTGCTACTTGACTGAGAGAAGAAATTGATTCATATTATCATTAATACTGCCAATATGCTTGTGTGACTCCGGCCTAGAAGACTTCGGTCATATCGGGTCTCCCAGTCTATACCGTGTAAAATATAGTTAGGAAAATATTTGAAAAAATGTATACTATTGGACATGGATGTTTGTGGATATTACCTATACTATATTTCATGGTTGACAAATANAAGAANTCTCTCTNTNTATATATATACTTGTGCGATTTGCTCNACTCGGGCTTGAACTGATGAATCTGACAACATGAATAATGATTCTTATCATTATCAGTGATCCTGAAAGAAATTGTATGCGCTATGAGGCACAATATGTTTTAANGGTCCCCGNGTTATTANAAAACCTATGATCATATTNTATGCTGCCATTTTCTGATCGATTATATGTTGGTCCGTTTNTATAGCTNGGTGTCNATTTTTAACATGGGCTAGATGTTAGCTTGCTNCGATATACTACAATATAACATTGCAGCAAGAATCTTGAAAACCTTAGTGNTGGCCTGGCTAGANAATATTCCACTTGATAGGATAGGCCTACACCTATAGATTGAAACTTCGGCATATCTTACCATCGACTGAAATACTATTTNGTACTATACTTGTATAGGCTACTATTACNGTCATGNTATAATTCATTGTTAATTGGTGTGAAAAGATTGAAAAAGGACTAATATTATAGGAAATGACATTAGTATNATTACGTCAGGATCAAATAAAGTCTCATCAGTCAGTTANTGAGTTCCAGAAATTACCAATCTCCTNATTTTGCTCTGGAGTGTTTNGGTCAATTCTTTGTGGTCAGTGAAGTGACAAATGATCAAGAGATAACATGAACAAATCATNCAATTCCTTTGTCAAAACCAATGCACTGTATATATATATATATTTGTTTNTTAGTAGTCATACCGGTATGAATTTNAGGAATGGCTAGTCGCTCGCCGTTCATCTGAAGCCTAACATCGCTCAGTCAGTGTCGTCGTTTATCTCTTACTAGGCTNACATGAACTCAATTCGGTGGATTGTATTAGCCTACCATTAATAATTCATTTTAANTATCTCCTATNTGTTTTTGACCACTACAATGATGATTGGATTCTGCATTAATGTTTTGTCCATTTCTTCTTCCATAACCAGGCGTTATAAAAATAAAAGGCAGTAGGCTATACATGACGAACTACCTCACCTAACCAGCCNCATCTNAGCNAATGTGAAAAGTGCATTGAAGGAAAATTCTTTTTTGGATAATGGAGGAGCCGGAACTCAACTTCAGCGACGTTGAATATGAAGAAGAACCCGATATTGTTGGGAACATTTTGCTTCCCTATCAGGGAGAAGACTGGGAATTCGCGAATGAAAACCAACAGTCNGGGAGATATCTCGANTCCATCAATGTCAGCCGTGAAGATCAAGTACCATTTAACCTGCGTGAGCTTGGGTCATTTTACTACAACCCTCTTCTAGAAAGAAGTGAACTGTACGCCGATCAGTTCATTGAAAACTCTGATAACGTNGATTTGATCTTTGAGCGTCTGCTCAAAGTCTTGGAGAAAGCATCAGAGACTGTAATCAAACTAGGGATTGATATAGAGGAAAAAAGCCGTGTGATTCATGGTCTGTGTCAAAAAGTGTTTGATACGAAACCCGAACAGATCAAAGCGGAAGGGTACTGTCAGGATCAATACAAAGTTTCCACTATACATCGATACAATACTTGTAGTTTCAATGAGCAGATTGCGTCGGATCTGAAGTTTGCTCTCGTTGACAACCAACGTTTGGCCACTGAAGATGGCACTCTGGCATTATACACGAAAACTTTAGCACAACTCCAATGTGTGCAGTTTTTATGCAATGTTTCCGCCAACGCCGAGTATCATATGAGAAAACAGGCTCAGAATTCTGATACCGTCAAGTCCAGCATACTTGTTAAATTAGCCGACGAGTCCATTGACGTCGTCCGGCAGTGCATCAACACCATTTTCAAGTTTATCAGGAAAGACGATGATGGAAATGAGCCGTTTTTGGAGTATCTAAAAGCTTGGGGTAACCAATTGGTGTGTCTACTTTACAAACTTACTACAGAAAGTGGCTATCAGCATCTGGCTGGCGAGGAACAATTCATTGTAAATCATGTCATCCGATCACCCCCCAACATGCAGTCATGGGCGTCTTGCCTTGTCCAAATCACGTTTCCAGAATCCCTACAAGATTGGCGTGATCAAAAATTCTTTATAGATCATATCATATACCTTCTGCTTCTGATTTTACGTGCTCCCAAAGGACGTGGAAAGTTTTTACGGGAGTCCAAATCGCTCGTTAAAATCAAGAGCGTCAATGACGAGAACAATGACTGGATATTTGTGGAGGATTCCGGTGAATATCTCAAAGGGGTCGGAAGCCAATGGCATGTTTTGCCTCGAGAAAGTGACATGGTGTCATTATACCAACAAGTACCGTTTGAAAGAATGTTGTCGGAGATATTAAGCCTGGAAATGAACGATCAAGGATGCTATACCTTCAAAGAAAAGGATGTTAACAGCAATAAGTTCTTGTATGTAATCGCGTGTTGCGATGTCATGTGTGATATCCTAGGAGAAGGTTTGGCGACTCTTGGAACTCCCAAGTACAAGCAGCTAGTTCGTAGAATCGGACAGACATTGAGAAACGTTGTGATATTAATTGCGGAGTATTGGAATTTTTACCAGTTGAAAGTCGTAAACTGCCCGCAGCCACACTCGCATGAGCGACTGCAAACAGAATTTGATGAATTTGTCAAGCGCTGTGTAGAGAGACTTCTGTCTGTCGCTCAACTTGGAGTTTATCAATTTCTTGCCGATCTGCCGTTCAAAGATGTGTCGATCAAGGCTGCTGAAACAATGTATGTCTTGATGAACGTTCCTGCTGGTTCAAGAGTTGAAGTTGATCACTTGGTAACTACCAAATACTCACGACAGGAATGGACCGATTTTGTTCAAGATTCAGACACTAAATTGGCGTTCGAAGATCATCTTTCGTCAATGCCGGAAAATGAAATCGTATATTTGTTGACAACATTTTGCAATCTGGCATGCTCGCAGCCAAATACCGAGCATCACCTTGTTAACATAATCGCCACAGATCTGTATACAATATCATTTGTGTATGCATCGACGCGCGATATTTGTTGCAAAATGGGCAGAGAATTGCTGTACAGTTTGGCTGTTTCACATCCCTTTGTGATATCGACGATATTGCACCATGTTAACATGCACAGCAAAGAAATGTCACTTCAAGCGTTCTACGCTATCTCTGATTTACCCTATAATCGATGGGTGCCTGTCAAGGAAGATTTGGAAATGTTGCGACTATGGATGCTTGACAACACGACACCACCTGTATTCGGGAAATTGGTTCCTATCATACTGAAAAGTTCGAATTACGGTAAAACTGATGACGGATTCTTGTTCCTCCCTCACAAATTACACTGCGACATTGCAATGATACTGTTGGAGATTAGGACATTGCACGAATTTGATGCTAAGGATAGTGGCGTTGTCTTGAAAGGAATTGATAAAGTGTCTCGGATTGCTCATGCAGTGCGTACATCTCTCACAATTGATAACAGCATCAAAACTTGGATTTGGGATGTTCTATTGAGATTAAAACTCAATCGTGACCATTTGAAATGCTCGGAGACATTTGAATATCTTGACAAGCCAGCCCCATTGATTGACTGCAATGATGTTGTGATATTACCTAAGTCTATATCCGATCAAAACCCCGAAGCTTGCTACATTGCCATAATGATGACTAACGTTGGTCACAGTCTCAATGTCTTTCTCCAACATGGAATTCCATTGCTAAAGGTATTAGCTGGAAGCGCTCACAAAGACGCAGCAATATGTTGCTTAGCAACCATTGTCAAAATGTTTTTGAATGGGAATATTGATCTCTCAATCAATTCTGCATTTATTGATGCCCTACAATTATGTTTAGCATCTGAAGAAAGTGTCATAGGGAATATCGCAAGCAAAATTGTACAATCCGAACTCGTGGTACCGCAGCACTTGCAACTGTTGATGGGTCTCATTGCGGAAAACTTACACGGGCAGAACAACGAGCACGTGCTGAGTTATTGGCTGAAATTGATCTTGAATATTCCATCGTGGTGGGAAGGAACTAATATGATGATAATGCTGGATTTCCTCTTGAAGTGCGCGTTCACATCCTCTCCTGAATGTAATTATTTGCTACAAGAGATAATCTATTCCAAACAGCTTGATCTAATCCAGGCTCAGAAGAATAAATCGTCTCCAAAGCATCAAAACCGTTCCGTCATCTCCTCGATTCTGACTTACGTCGGGGCTGAAAATTCGACTGGCATCTTGTCGTTTCTTCCCAATCTGCCTTCCAGTTTCCTGTATTTATCTTACTACGTTTTGTGTGCGGAAGAACGCTACGAAAATGAAATGCATCTTTGGACATCTATTATAACACTTGTGAATACAAATTCTGTGCAGTCGTCCGTGAAGAAAGCGGTACTGTCTTTGAATCTCGGCGTCAAGCCAGCGACTTTACCGCTCGCGATATACCGTTGGATTCATTTAATATTACTGGCTCCTGATGACCATGCAATCTTACCGGTACTATGTCAAAAGTTTTTTCAGAGATATATATTTATAAACCAAAGCACAGGGTCAAGTTCGGGCGTGAGATTTTTCACTTCTCCCCAAGATTCTGATCTTCTTCGCAAATTGAAATCAAAGTTTTCTTCTTTAAGCACTGGTGCAATCAACAAGAGTAAATTTTGTGTTGAGAAGAAATTGGAAGATTTGTATCGAACTTTCGAACTCTGGCTGGATGAGGATAAACTTCACGACAGTAATTTGTATTTGCCGTCGCTGCCATCTCATTACCGATCTGATCTCCTTGCTGCCGTCCGTACACGCAGTCAATCTCTGTGGTTGCAATTTGTCAATTTCGACACCATCACTAATGAAATCCAACGCCTTTTTAAGTATGCAGTCGACACACTCTCTGAAAAACAGAAAGGCATGCCATCATCGTTACCGTCGTCCAGCCAGGCCGGAAATAATTCAAAAATAAATCATATTCTGAAACAATTTGAGCCCCCTATCAGTCTCGATCAATCTTCTTCTACCGGATTCAGCTTTCCAATTCTTGTAGACCAGTTGACTTCATCTCAGCCAGAAGCTCTATGCGACAGTATCAAAAGTGACATTAAGAGCTCGCTTAGTCACGCTCGGTATTTTACTGATTCTAAAACCAAACTCGATGTATTAGACCATGATTACGTTGAGATGCTGCCGGATCTATACAGCAACGAAGAGCAGAGAAGGTTGATAAAGATTGAATGCCAGTCTGCGTTTTCTCCTACGCACTCGTGTGCCGGTCCTTCGCAAGTGCAGCTTCGTTTTCAGGAGAAGACTCTTAATGAAGTTGTGTCTGAGCGCTTGAAAAACAACCGTGTCAAGTATCGCGACTGCGTCGCGACTATATCCAACGAAGCATCTTCTGAAGATTTCGGATTTTCGGCAGTTCATTTATTGACAGTAGTGCAGGCTTTGGTTGAAAAATTGAAAAATAAAATGCAGTCCGAGGAAGAGCGACACAAACTGATGAGATGCGGGGCGAATTTGTTCTTTGAACTAGCCGATTTGAACTCTGACGAACGGTGGACATATCCGCCCACAAGACACTTGCTTTTAACCTCGATCGACCTGTTGGGACAAAATTTCATTTTCGGTCAGCCAGATCAGGTGGTTTCGTTACTGGAGCAAATGCTGAAAAGACCTGAAATGGCTGCTGTTCTGTCCTCTCACTTTTCGCCCGGTAGCTCATGCAGGAATGTAATCGGCGGTAGCGGCTTGCATAACGAATTTGACACTGGGATTTTTGCGCAAATGTACAGACGAATCGTCTACGCATCCGCTAAAGGTGAAAACTGTGATGTTTTGTTTGTGTTGATCACGAAATTCGATCTTGAAAGTTGGTGTACGGATTACAACCCTCCGAATTCAGAACGGGTTTCGTTACTGGAATCCATTATTAACGGATTGAAATTCCAATTCGTTTCAACTCCATCTGTCACGCAAAAAGCGAGTCTCACCAAATCATTCTCAATGCAATTATCCACTTCTGCTATCCAAGAAGTTTTCATCACTCATCTCAGCATACTGGTAAAGTATTCCACAGACAAAGTGTTCTTTGAATGCATTCGTTTGTTGCTCAATGCGAGCAGGGAAAAGAAGATTGATCCAAAGGCATGGAATGCGGTTATTGACCCTGATATCCTAACTCTCACCACAATATCAGGACCGGTGCAGATTTCTTACGAATGTGTTGATATGTGTGTGAAACATCTTGCCGTGTTTTTTTCTGACGAGCGTAAAAACACTCAAGTCAGTCTGTTTGGCTCGTGGCAGCAATACATCTCGTCCTTGGCAACGCTGATGCGCAATTTGATTATCTTCGAGATTGGGTTCAATGATAAAATGAGAAGCGCAGGTCACACGCAGTGCATGGCTAATCATGCACTAATCAAAGACCGAATCCTACCACTATTTTCCCCCTGGATTTCTGTGATGCAGTACGATGGATGTGAAAATGTCTGTATACCGTGGATGTCAGAAGAACAAAATTTTGCGACACCCATCCTTAATGCCATCACGTCGTTGGTGAATGAGATATGTGCCATGAACATGTGGGACATTCCGCAATGTGTCTCCACTCTTTGGTCATTCTATTTGGAGAACACTCTTGTAAATAGCGATGAAATCGTACCGGAATACGTTGTTAGTTGTTATCAATCGATAATTGGCGACATCCCATGGGACAGTTTTATTCCGAATTTGGCAGATCTCGACAAAATGGTGCAACTTTGTCACACCAACGCGGGTTGTGTGATGCATTATCTTTGCCATATGTTACCGATGATCAATTGGGTCGGTATTATCGAAATGTGCAAGACCAAAGACGGAGATACACGATGGGTGGAACACACGGGCGAGCTTCTGAGCTACTTTTTGCAGATTTTACTGTTTCTGTGTTCTGACGAAACACGGTTGAATCCGTATCATGATCTGAAAAGTTTGATGTCATCAGCCACAAACTTTCCCTGGCATTTGATTGGATATGAGGAATTTGAGTTACTACTGACCGATACCATGCCCGATGTTGTGTCTGGTCTCCGTCCGATACTCGGTTACAATCTCCTAGTTTTTCAGTTAACAAATTATTTCAAATTGCCTCAGGAATTCCTCTTTTTGACTCATTTGACTTATCTCCGTGGAAAAGCTTTCAAGATAACCAAATTATAATGCAGACAATTTGGATGAAAAGACAGTCCTTCGTACGCTGCCTGGGAAATATGATAAGGAATGCTTCAAAAAGTCCGACACAGTCCGATATGACATTGCTAGAAGATGTAACGGCAATCTTGGTGGAGCAGTTGTTACAAAGTATTTTGCTGATTGTGAAGTATGACACCACAGCGAACGAGACATCACTGATGGACTTGTACTCTGAATTTTGGAAGATTTTTGCAAAATTCAGGCCAAACCTTCAAGATATTGTTGTTACAGTTGTGATCAAATTTCTTGATGGTCTCATTTTAGATTCTGGCAAAACGGAAAGTTCTGACACTTGCGATCGAAATGCCTTTGTGCATCTGGTACTGATGTGCAATTTATCAGCATGTTTCCATGTTATTTCTGACGGCCGAGTTTTATCAACAGTTTCTGAACATTCGTTCCACAACTGCATCAAATATACCGAATCGGTTTCAAATTTTGCTGGAAGAGTTACTGAAAATACTGATCTAACCCTGTGGACATCGTTGCGGCATACATTGCTGGAATATGGTAGATTTCCGCAAGCTTCTTTTCTTGAGAGCTGTTTGTCAAATTGTTGCGGGTTTTCGCTGTTGGCGTCGGCTCAAAATCTTTTCGATAGCACTCAAAATGTTAATGCAAAGGAAAAGATTTCATTGCAAGGTCTGGGACACTTGATGGTGGGGTGGGTCTCGAAATTAAATCCAAAACACGAATACGAAACCAAAATTATGCTGTTCCTTGCTTACCTCTTCAAGATATATCATCAGATAGAGAAGGACATTTTGCACACAAACGAACAATCACACAATCACTTCGTCGCTGAGAATCTTGGCATCTTGATCCCGGTATTCGAGCAATGGAGCGTTGATCGGGTTAAATCGGGAATATTGGGATCTCTCGGTATTGGAAGAGCGTCACAATTATCAATGGGTTTCCGTTTGTCGATACGCATTCTCTCACATTTCATTCTAAATTCTGTGTGCAGTATCCAGCCCAGTAATGAGGAGATGCCCAAGAAACTACACATAAGTCTCGCTAACCTCAAGAAATTGCCGTCCATGAACCAAATATACCGTGCCGAAGGACAACACATCGAGGGCATGTTGGAAATGATTCAATCGCCTGCTGGAGGAGATCTTTACGCATCATTGTTTGATAAATTATACTCATTCTATTTTTCAAATCAGCATCATTTGTTGACAATGTTGCAATAATGCCACATTGTCCTCGTGCATTTCATTTTCATTTGACGTGTGATATATATATATATGAGAGGCATATTTTATGTTGTGAATTTGTGCGTTTTAGTTTTACACTTGTGCGTTTTAGTTTTACACTTGTGCTGTCTGCGTCACTGATATAGTCAATCTTTAGTTATAGCATATTGTGGTCGTAATGTCCAATCCTTTTTCGATGTGGTAATTGCAAGCATTGATATTTTGTGGTAATCAGCAATCATAAATGCTGAAAAGAAGCTTAACTGACTTTAGTCAAATGCATTTCTTTTAGCATCGTTTTCATAGTCTTTGCTATCATCAGTTTGGAGTGTGAAAAACTGAAAGCTTGATTAGTCTGGGCTGTATGCCTAATGGTCAGACAATGACTTTTTTGGTGCTAGCCTTGCAATGCCATGATGAGAATTATTGTAACCTTGCTGATCTGTGATGAGAGATCATTTGGCATGGAAGATATTAGTAATACTGTAATAAAATGAAAATTTGAGTGATGCGCTACCGAATTCATTGCATTTTAATGGAGCTGTCATTGTTTTCATGCATTTTTATGTTGAAGTCAACAATAATAATCGATCGTCATAATATTATCAGTATTGATTATATTGCAACATGTCTGTATTGTTTTGATCAGCTGAGAGTTGTCCGCATGATCGTTATTGTACTTGCTATTAAGATCGATATTTTTTCCTGTGATAAACGATGTTGTGGACACCTATATAATTTTGTGTTGTTCTCATTCAGATATTTCTAATTCATTATGGCGGCGTTACAATTCAAGTTGGAGGGGAATCGTATGTTTTCGCAGAAAAAGTACGAGGAAGCCATCAAGCTTTACACGAAAGCGATCAGCAAAAACTCAAACAATGCCGTTTTTTTCACTAATCGAGCATTGTGTCAAATCAAACTGGGCCAGTGGCAGAAGACGATCGACGATTGCAAAACTGCGCTCGAGCATGATCCGCAGTCAGTGAAAGGACTTTTTTTTATGGGTCACGCATACTCGGAGATGGGTAACTACGATGAAGCGATAAGCCACCTTCACAAAGCCAACAGCCTTGCGAAGCAACAAAAACTGAATTTCGGCGACGATATTACAGCGACGCTGAGAATTACGAAGAAAAAACGTTGGGACAAGTTAGAAAAGGAAAGAATCGCAAAAGAGACTGAATTAGAGTCGTATATAAATCAATTAATGAAAAAAGACAAAGAGAGACAGCTGCAAGGCGCTATAGCCGATGAAGATCGCGATCGGATCAATCGCAAATTGGAAGAACGAAAGAGCGAGCTTCAGCATATCTTCGCCGAAATCGACGATCGCAGAAAAACGAGACAGGTGCCGGATTACCTGTGCGGAAAGATCAGCTTTGAGATCATGAAAGATCCCGTGATCACGCCCAGCGGAATCACTTACGACCGAAAGGATATCGAAGAGCATTTGCAGAGAGTCGGCCATTTCGATCCTGTCACCAGGCAAAAACTGACGGCCGACGATTTAATTCCGAACCTTGCCATTAGCGAAGTTATTGATAATTTTATGGAGGAAAATGGCTGGGCTATTGATTATTGAGATGTCGCAGGAGGATATGGATCAGGTATACCTAATACAGTACTTTATACATCATTCTGACTGGATTAGAATGTATTTTTTTGGTTAGTTTTGCCAGCTGTTCCCAACCACCAGTCCGTAGTGAGTTTCCAGCCGGTTTGCCAAAATATACTCTGGTTATAATTTTATATCTCAATTCCATACTGCCAATACTCGGACGCTTGGTCATTTATCAGAGAAACAAAACATCAAAGTTTAAATTGATTCAGATGTTTGTAACGTATTTTTCCGCACGGTGTAGTAATAGAGCGTTCAAGACTACTGAGACTTTTAAACAAACGTCGTTAAATTCCGGCAGTGCAACAAGCTACACTTGGACGTGTGATAGAGCTACAGCAAACAGCTAAGTCGCATTTCTTTCAAAAGATACTGAATAATCTCAATCGAGTTAGTGGTCTTTAACAAGACTTCATAAGCTTCACATTCTAGAAACTTGATTTATATTCTTGAGGGTTCATCGGTCTGCGAAATTTGTTTTGAAGTTTAAACGGTCCACGAGGTCAAAAAGGTTGAGAAACCAATGAGCTACATCACTCAGACATATAACTACAAGAAAATTGTAATGTTATTTTTAATTTCATGCCTTGGTGAGCTCACCTACAGCATGTTCATTATTATCAAGCAACATATTCACAAGACCATGACAGATTGTCAGGAGACAAACTAAGTACTCTCTTGTGTTAAAAGTTCGATACCCAGAGTTATTTTGTTTTTAGACCTCTGTATTAACATGTGTTTGTAGCACTTGCCACTTACCACCATATTTTGTCTTGGTCATGCCTCAGGTAGAATTATCTTACACAATGTTTTGTGTCATCTGAAAGTACAATCTTCACGATTAATTGTATCTACTTTTCAAAACATTTGTTTTTTGCTACTATTTGGTATGCTGTGGAAACAGGTACTTGTAGGCCCTACCTTAGTTGCTTTGATTGCTTCTGAGTGCATCCATTATCTTGCCTAATCGTTACTGCATCAATGAAAATGATATACCCAGTTCAAAAGTCTACTGTTGAACGGTAATGCACTGCTAAATCATATTTCGTCTCTTCAGTGAACTCATGCCCAAAATCTTTTCATCACAACCCATGATCATTCAATTTTCTTACGCATTCAACTCCATACCCAAGGAATATTAAATGATGCAATGCATCATACAGTAATCAGCTGTTATTTAGCTCTATTAGCTGCTTCCTACATTTGTAATTAGTTACAGTCCTCAAGGTTTCCAGTGTTACTCAAATGCTCAGAATTAAGAATTCCAGTAAGTAAGCCTACTTATGTTATAATGTTCTAGATTTGGCTTCAATTCAAGATTTTTAGAGATGCAATTGCATTTCGTAACTCCCTCTCCATAGCTTCAGCGGTTATGTGTTTGATTTTGATTCCGGTATCGTTAGTTAAATACTCAGAAATTCATGTTTACAGATTCTTTTCAGTGTGACATCGAAAACATGAAGAATGCACCATACCCGCAAATGTGAGAGACGAGAACAAGCGAAGACTAGCCTGTGAATTTCGAACTGACCCGCTCTGAGCATATACACACTGAGTGGATGACCATGACATCAATTCAAAATATACCTTTCTGCAGTTTTTTGTGTCTGTACTCGAAAGTTGCTACTCAGATCTTCGCTATCGGTACGATCACAAATGCCTTTCAAACCTTCAATTCAATTTCTAGTTATTGCAGTTTGCTCTTTCTTTTCATGGTAGTTTAGTGTTTCAGGTGAGTATCGATGGTCTGAAACGTGTTCTTTGAGATGTAAACAATTTCTGCGCACTTTGGTAGTTGTTCATATTCAATTAGGCCCCCACAGGCTTAAGATTTTAGTAGCTTCGGTGTTTTTTGTCTGTGAAAACTGTGTCAGTAGTACAATTTTCATTTCGGGAACATTGCGTTTTCTTTCTTTTACTTGAATTGAATGCTAATATTATACCAAGAAATCGCTTTTAATAGTTGGTAAGCTGGAGTATTTATCTAGACCAGTGGTTCGTAAACTGGGGGCGTGAAAGCATCTGAAGGGGGTGCGAAGCTTCAGTTAACTTGAAAAAATTTCACGCTCGGCGTGATTGACCATCATTTTACGGTTATTGCTTCGTATACTGTCTGAATTTCCTATCTCAGAATTCTCTCATCAACAGCAATGCCATAAACCGTTGGGATTGCTAGCATTCTGGTTGCTCTTTTTAATATTTTTTAATATCACGATAAAGGGGAGGCGTGTCTAAAAAAGTTTGAAAACCACTGATCTAGACAGATTGGTGACCATTGCAGGCTTTATGTAGTCAGCAAGGGTGAGCATGGCGAGCGCTATGTATCCAATAGCCCAAGTAGCTGGAATAATCAAGTCCGGAGAGAACACCAATCTCTGGGCCTGCAATGAATCTGGTGATGAAAACCCTCATAGGCTGCTATCAGATCTGTCCCTACAAAAATATCAAAAAACTCAATTCATACAATTCTTGCCACATATTATTCTATTAGCGACTCATCGTGCACAATTCAAGTGATCATTGTCGTTGATTCTCTCGTAAAAAAGCATGTATGCACGACTAGAAAACACCTCATCCCGCGAAGCTTTCCTTATCAAAGTATCGGAAGTGAAGATCCATCTAAAAACCAATAAGCATATTTCAGGAAAATTAATAGACTTGATGATACAATAACAAGAGACCTTTTCAAAATACATCACATGATAGTGACACTATACTAAAATAGGCTCGAGAACTAATACTGGATTTCGAAGATATGATTAGCATTATTCAGGGGTGATCGTGATCACTGGTGAGCAGAAAAATAGATTAACAACTTTTCTCGCAGAAAAATAGATTAACAACTTTTCTCACTAAAGTGTCGTATTGCGTTAGTCACTGAGATGCACTTAGCAATTCCAAAAGTATTAAACAGCCAAAAGTATGCCACCTCTTGACCAAATCTACTTTTTCAAACTAATTAACTAGATTTCAAACCTTCATTTTCTACCTCTACTTGAAGCAGTTTTGTAAATGGCCAATGCGGACTATTTTAACCACGTCTGGGTATAGTGATCCAAATTAGGGCTGGGACCCAGTATTGTAGAGCCATGACCTTAATCACATTTCATAAATGGATTCCTTATCAGACCAGTCAAGAACAACACTCAATTTGATCGCATAGAAGCTGCACATGTATTACATCACATACTCAGACTGGTGATCCGAGTTTTTGCGACGAATGTAAGCGAAGAAATGTCCGTTGAATCTCCAGTCGCCAACGTGGATTATCACCGAAGTCAAAAGATACATTTGTTTCTTGCAAGGATGAGGTAACGTATATAATCTGAAAGAAAATAAAAAACGTGAGAGTTATACAATCAAAAAGGAGAAATTGAGTCTTCATGAGCAGTATGTGTTTCTTGCTGTACATTTATTATGGCTTCCATGTGCCATCAACCAGAGATTAGATAAGAGATGAAACGGTCAAGCACGAGTGATGCGGTCATGCACAGTTGGGTAAGGCATGACGTCATACCTTGCTACTTTACAGGGAAGCTTCATCATAATACATACATTAACCCACGTAACATCCCCTTCTCAAAACATCACAAAATAATAGAAAACGAAGCGAAGCGAATTACGATATAAATTACAGCAACGAATCAAGTTGTAACATAGTCTTGCAAGTATGCTGGTCGAATTACTGTACGGCTTGGCCTGCTGCTACTGGAACCAGATAACGACCCATTAGTGTCGCTGTTCACTACTGCTGGTCTGGCAATCGAAATGTCGTCAAAGTCAAATGCAACCTGCGGGCGAGTTACAGTAGTTCGAATAAACTTTCTGTTGCGTCGGTAGATCGTTCCATCTGTCGCCTTAACAATGTACGATCGATCATTCAGTTGCTTAATCACCACCGCTTCGAGCCACAAGCCATTTTCTGTCCTTTTGAATCGAACCTGTTGACCAGGACTCAACAGGGCGAGGTCTTTTGCACCACGATTGTAATACTTTGCCTGTTTTCTTTTCCGATCCATAAGTGATGGAATGACATCAGAAACAATTTTCGGCTCAAGCAGTTTAGTTGCTATTGGCAACAAGGTCTTGGTGCGTCTTCCAAATAGCCTCTGTGCTGGAGAGCCAGGAACAGTCTCGCCTGGAGTGTTCCTCCAATCCAACAGTACAATATTCATGTCTTTTTGTCAGTTGTCGCTTTACGAAGTAACGATTTGAAGATTTTGACAGCTGATTCCGCCTTTCCATTCGATTGGCTGTGTCCTGGAGAGCTGGTCACATGTTCAAACTCATATTCCTTTGCAAATGCCTCGAAGTCATGAGCAGCATAGCATGGACCATTGTCAGTAATCAATTTGTCGCAGATTCCATGACGTGCCATATGTGATTTTAAGCGGCGAATAACTGCTGTAGAAGTCTGTGAGGTTAGTCGATCTACCTCAAAATAATCCGAGTAGTGATCAACTGTAATCAAATAATGTTGTCCGTCAAATTCACATAAATCGCTACTGATTATTTGCCAAGGACGTCCTGGTACCGGATGTGAAAT
The DNA here is from genome assembly GCA_000444245.1 of Botryllus schlosseri. Taxonomy (NCBI): domain Eukaryota; kingdom Metazoa; phylum Chordata; class Ascidiacea; order Stolidobranchia; family Styelidae; genus Botryllus; species Botryllus schlosseri. The sequence goes on along the minus strand of ATSW01108396.1, from coordinate 2,150 downwards.
CAGACTTTCCTTCTGTTGGTTGGGTTGGTGTAAGCCACATGTGGGACAGCTTGATACGAAGTCCGTAATATCGTTAACCATGTTGGGCCAATACAAACATTCACGAGCCCGGCGTACACAACCTTGAATTCCAACATGACTGGCATGAAGTCGCTTGAGAATAGTGCCTTTTATGGACGACGGTATGACAATACGATCACCCTTCAGAACGATTTGATCCTGAAATGTCAACTCCTCTTCAAAACAGTAGAAATTTCGAATTGATTGGGGTACCAGCTTGGCTTCATTCGGCCACCCATGTTTTATAAAAGAGATTAACGTGTTCATGACAGAATCAGAGATCGTTGCTTGGCTGACCATGCCGAGCGTAGAGCTTGATACCGGTATATCATTCAACATGTCGATATGTTCAATCTGTTGAAAGATATCAAACACATCAGCAGTTTCTGCGTCTTTGGGTGACTTCGGAATGTACGCACGACTCAACGTATCCGCCACAAATAATTGTGATCCAGGCTTGTATATCACCTCGAAGTCATACTTTTGGAGCTGAAGTAACATGCGCTGTAACCGTTTTGGTGCATTAACCAGACTTTTCTTTGTGATCACTTCCAGAGGTTTGTGATCGCTTTCCACTGTTACAAATCTGCCATAGACATATAACTCAAATTTTTCCATGGCAAAGAGAATAGCAAGCAATTCTTTTTCGATTTGCGCATAGTTGCACTCCGTTGTTGTCAACGCCTGTGAAGCATAGGCAACAGGGTGAGAGTTTTGCAATACACAGCATCCTAGCCCCTTTGAACTGGCATCACATTGCAGTACCATAGGTGCGTTTTTGTCGAAGTATTGTAAAACTGGCGCGTTGATCAAGGTTTGTTTTATTTTGTCAAAGCATGTCCCATGAAGGATTGGATCCCATATGAACGCGTTGTCTTTTTTTAGGAGTTCGCGGATGGGAGCAGTTATATCTGAAAGCTTAGGGGCAAAACGCTGCAGAAAATTTGTCATCGCTAAAATTCTCTGGAATCTGTTGGAGGGGGCATGTTTATGATGCCTTCGATTTTGCTCGATGAGGGTTTTAGACCATCTTTTGAGATGGTATGGCCTAAGTAGGGCACTTCAGTCTGCAGATAGCGTAGTTACGCTTTATTCAGTTTAATACCAGTTTGTTGACAGCGTTTCAACAGTTCAAAGAACTTTTTCTTATTGTCCATAGTCGCCTCTTCAACAGTGTCGCCCACACCATAAATCAAGATGTCATCCGCGACAGGCGTGATTCCTTCCAGGCCGTCCAGCGCTATCTTCAGTCTTCTCATGAACTCCTCCGGTGCTGGGCTGATTCCGAAAGGCAGTCGGAGCCATCTGTAACGACCATATGGAGTACCGAATGTAGTTAGATAACTACTAGCATCATCAAGTTCTACATGCCAAAATCCATTTTTTACATCACACAGTGTAAATACTTTGGCATTGTGCATATATGGTAACACATCATCAACTGTCGGCATTGGATAGTTGTTGCGTTTTAGGGCTTTGTTCAGCGCCAGGGGATCCAGGAACAAGCGGATATCTCCAGATTGCTTTTTTACAGTGACCAGATTAGATATCCAGGGAGTATGGCAATCCACGGGAGCTATTATGTCAGCATCAACCAAACTATCAATTTTCTCCTTCACTTGTGCTTCAAGTGCCAGGGGTATTTTGCGAACAGGCATCTGTACAGGATTGATAGTGTCATCAATTTCCAGATGAAGTTTACCCTCTAGCTTTCCCGTACCATTGAAAACATCCGAAAATTGTTCACATATTTGATCAAACTCCAGTGTAGCAAAATTGGCGAATTCAGGATCTTTCGCTGTAAGAGCTTGTACTGAAGGTTCCTCGATCATTATGTTTTCAAAATTGATCGTAATTAGTTTCATCCTTTGAGCATCGGCGGAACCAATGATGGAAGTGTTCGGCTTCTCAACCACTACAAATTCTAGCAAGTAGTTTTCACCATTCTTTTTATTGGTGATTTCCAACGTTGTTATTCCGAGAGGCCTTATCACTTCCTTATTATATACAACCAGTCTCATAGAAGTAGGTTTCAAGTTGAGCATTTTTGTGTCACCAGTTACATTCAAGTAATCTCGCCATGCTGAGAC
>ATSW01108395.1:0-21231 GCA_000444245.1 Botryllus schlosseri | reverse complement strand
CCAGTGGTTCTCGACCACCGGTCCGGCAGATACATTGAATTTTATATCATTTCCAAAAACAAGAACTGTGGAACTAGTCTATTAATTAGAGGAATATTACATTAAATTGTAGATACATTTACAACGTATTTTAGTACGGTCTACATATGAAAGCTACGAGCCTTCTAAACAAACTTCGTTAAATTCCGACAGTGCAATTAAGTGGCAAATGACAGTATATACAAGACCCAGCGTGCACACTAACCAGTTGTCTGAAGTACCCTCAAACTGCGATCGCTTCTGAGACCGGCCCAAGAAACTGCGACCACTTGCATCTGGTATTCCGTGCCAGCTTCCAAGTTTACTATCGTGTGATTGGTCGGCACGATGTCTCGAATGACCCGTTCGTTTCCGGCGAACCGAACGTAGATATCGTAGTGAGAGGCGCCTGCAAAGACATCGGATGTTTGGGTAATTAAATATAGAACGCAAGCCTACTGATAATCGCGGTAAATATAAATATATAAAAGTAAATATATTTTCACCTTTTCTAAATTAGATCAGAATTAGAATGATTGCTACACAGTTTTAGATGACCCTTGTAGTACCCTTGGATTTTGTATCAAACTGACCTTTCACCCCTCCCCAGGACAAGGAAATGCCGAACGGGTTGAAAGACACGACCTCCACGTCCGGGGCTTCGGGGCTCGTGCTTTGCAATGTTTTCTGACTCTCCTCGCTCCGTAAGCCCTGCTCGATATTTTCTCCTCGGACCGAGAACGAATAATCGGTGCCGGGTTCGAGGTCGTCCGCTTCCATCGTGAGGGAGGAACCGACGTTTTCTTCGTAATACTCTTCAGTCTCCTCATTAGTGACGGTGACTACGTATGTTGTGGCCCCTAGGAAGAAAACAATAAATGTTACTACTGGTTATCGGTGACGCAATTCCGACACAAACCTTTCATTTCAATCCATTCGATCTCAATCGTATTTGTTGAGAAGAATTTCACAACGGGGTCGCCGGGCGCGTTGGGGGCTGAAAAAAAAATTAATAAATAAAGGTTGGAGATACAGAACTGCTGCATACAATCGAATAATACATTCCTGATTGATACTCGTCGGAAGTACACAACTTCAACCTACAGTTAAATAATATGTCCATAATGAAATCTCAGGTACATTGTCGATTGTTGATATACAATGTTGATTTCTCTGCTAGTTGCTGACGATTACTCCTGACGAGTATTATCCGAAAAAATTCAGGTTGTCACATTGTAACCGCTAAACTGACCCTGGTCCCAACATTAGCCTGAACCCTAACTTGACCCTAAATCGAATCCTAATCCACCCCCACCCTGAATTTAACCCACATGCTCAAATGTCGCATTCTCTTACATCGCATGTCCATTAGGGTATTTCAAAAATAAATTTTATTTCTACTGGCTACTTGACTAAAATATAGTGCAGATCAAATTCCTCTCAATTCCAACCAGAAGCAATAGAGGTGAAATTTTGCATTTATTCATCAAACTGTTAAATTTCCCAAAAAAACGATGCATAACGAATTTGGCTCAATTCCAGCCCGTAGAAGCTAAGTCATTGGAGTTCAAAATTATGGATTTCGGAATTTCTACCCATCCTGATTACTATTAATTCAAATCAAAAAATTTATAGCCAAGCATGGGGGTAGCATTTTTTTTCGAGCAAACCTAACAATTTTATCAGCTAGCCAGTCAGTTTGAAAAAAAAAAACATTGAGCGAATCAAAATTTATACATTGCTACTGCCGACATCACCTGTTATCTGCGTAACTTCCGCGCTTCTACGACTCACGAGTCCTTCCACAGTCACCGCTACAATTTGAATACGATATTCCGTGCCCGGTTTCAATTCTGTAATCGTGACATCGTTGGTTGGCTGTCCCGCAATTGGTCTTTCGGGAAATCCAATTTCCGTCACAAAAACCGTGTAGGTATCGGCGCCTGTTACTGCCATCCATTCGACCACCATCGATCTGGCCGAAGCCCGGCTGACTCTCACAAATCTGGGGGGTCCTGGCTCTGAGATTTAACAAAATACAATTATATCTGGAATGTGAGGTCAGAAAGCTGGCACACTTGCTATATAAAATTACATGCTCAGAAATTCGCATTTATCAGATGATCTAACTCGTTAGATTGGGGCTACTGAAATATTTCCAGAAAAGGTCCAGTTAAAAGAGTTCAAATTTGCTCAGTTCCGTTATCATCTACAGCCATATAAATGCAATTCAGCTTTACACATGCTTTCCCGTTTATCTGTCCACTTTACAGCCTCTTCGCAAACGATGCAATAAGTAGATTTTGCCTACTCGCACTTCTTCCGCAAGTGGTTATGATTCTAGACTGCTCCTACTTCTACTTGACAGTTTTCAGTTTTTCAAGCGGAACTATGGGCCTAGAATACTTTCTTTTTTACTTACTCGGAAATGGCTACTCCCACTTTTACTTGAGTAGAAATTTACGGCACATCTACTTCTACTTGAGCACTTTGTCCAGCTCTGGATGCAATCTGTCTTTTATGCATATCATTATACTTTTTTAAAAATATTTTATTGCTCTTGTGTAGGGATGATATATTGTTACATTCTCCACGCTATAGAAATTCCTATATAACTATTATTATTATACCGGTCCTTTGCTCCACACTCAGACTGGGTTCACTGAGAATGTCGTCCACGCCGGCAATGGCCCGAACCACCAACGAATACAGGACGCCCGAATCCAAACCGGCGATGGTCCGAGCTTGAGAAGCGTCCGGGAATTCGACAGGGATAACGCGGCCCGTCACTTGGTCGGTGGCGTACACCATGTATGAGGTGGCACCTGTTACAGAGCAATGGAATAGAGTTGGAGTAATTAAAAATACTTAGCTTTGCCGACTTAGATTGGAATTAAAATTATAGCTAGTTTCTTCCAAATTAGATTAAAATTAGAATGATGGCTACTCATTTTTCCAAATTAGAATAGAATTAGAACGATAGCTACTCTGTTTTCTAAAATTAGATTAGAATTAAAATGATAGCTAGAGTTTTTTTCAAACTAGATTAAAATTAGAACAATAGCTACAGTTTTCTCCCAAATTAGATTGAAATTAGAGTGATGGCTACTCATTTTTCCAAATAAGATTAGAATTAGAATGATAGCTACACAGTTTTGTACCAAATTAGATTAGAATTAGAATGATAGCTGCACAGTTTTGTTCTAAATTAAATTAAAATTAGAATAACGGCTACTCATTTTTCCAGATTCGAATAGATTCAAAATGACAGCTACTCGGTGTTCTGAAATGATATTAGAATTAGAATGATAGCTACACACGTACACAGTTTTCTAACAAATTAGATTGAGATCAGAATTATGGCCATTCATTTTTCCAAATTAGATTAGACTTGGCTACACAGTTTTTGTTGTGAAAATGAGATTAGAACTAGAATCACAATTCGCAAAATCTACTAAATTGAATTCCATTTGTAATCACAAAGAAACCCAACAAAAACCAAATTCACTTCATATCTAATCATAGCTGATTCTCGTAAGCATAAGAATAGCGAAGGTCCGGACAGCAAGCTTGACTCATTCCGTAAAAAACAGTTCACCTATCCAAAAATCCAGATATGAGATTTGGATTAAAGTGAGAGCGTTGAAACATTTCACAAATTACATTAGAATTAGATAGCCGGCATTTCGCTCAAATTAGTCCAAGCAGACAACTAGAATTAATAAATGAGGTCATACCTTCGGAAGCATCCCACGAAACCGTCACGAAATCCTCTCCGAATTCTTCCACTCTCAAGTTAGTCGGGGCTGAAACGGCCGTCCTCCGTACGATTGTTTCACTTTTTGCGCTCGCAGACTCCTCTTCCTCGTCTCCGTAGGCAACCACAAACAATCGATACGCCACCCCCGGGTCGAGGCCCCCGATTTCTACGGCGGGCTCCAACGAGCTCACCAGAAATCCTTGAGTTTGACGGTTGTTATCGACATACTCGACAGTGACTACAAATCGAACGGAGCCTGTGAAAATATTCAATTGCTTTGTTATTTTTCAGCATTTCTCTATAAACGATCCATTCGTGGCACAGAACTTTGGAATTATACAAATAAACGTGTTCATATTTTTAATTTATTCGCCAAAATCATTTCCTAGACTCTCATCATTAGCAAACAAATAGTGGTAAAACAAATTTTTAATGTAGAAAATATTTGTCCATATGTAGTAATAACGGGAAAAACCAGTCTACCGTACTAAGTTGTTTGTCAATAATCGACTTGTTTGGTTAACAGCGTATTCGGCACTTGCTGAATTTGGCATTAGAAAATAAATGTGGCACTGAATATGAGCGTTCCCTACTTGAAAATATTGTCAGGTCTGCTAAAAAATGGATGCACGCCAAATTTGGCTCAATTCCAACCCGTAGACGCGAAGCTATCGGAATTGGAAAATTTCTAATTTATTAAAAATATGATGGCTTTTTTTCCAAATTTTACTGGCAACTCCATGGAATTGTTAAGTTGTCTACAAAAACGATGTACGGTAAATTAACCCCAATTCAAACTGGTAAAAGCTTAAAAGTTATTGGTGTTCAAAATTGTGGATTTGAAATCATAGCATTTACGGTAGGTAGTAGTGTAATTGATAATAATCAAATAATTTCTGACCGTAAATACTATTATAAGCTCTTGATGAGAGTCAGGCGAAAAAATGTTATAGAATAAAGCTATCAAGTTAATTTTACTAAGTATGTGTAATATTGAGTTTTTTTTTGTCAGCGAATTCCCACCTTTGGGAGCGTTCCACGAAATAAAAATGCTGTCGACCGTGAAATCATCGACTTTGAATTCTTTCGGGGAGGAAGGCCGCGTTTTCACCGTTTCCGTTCTGTTTGCAACCAACTCGACTCGTTGTTTATTGCCGACCGGTCTGACGACAAAAACGTATTCCGTCCCGGGCTCCAAATCTCCGACGACGATCTGTGGACGATCCACCTCCATTTGTGATATGACCACACCCAGCGTGGAGACGTCCACAAAGTAGGATTGTGCTCCTAAAAAATAAAAATTGATTGCAACACCGGCCAAGAGAATACTTGTAAAAACTACTTCACTTTCAAAACTCGCAACTAGAATTTAAACTAGACGTACCGGTACTCATGTTTCAAAATTTGAACCAGAACTAGAACTAGTAGCTAGTTGACTCTCAACTAACCAGATTAGAACTAGATTACTAGTTCGCACAAGTTTATCCACTGACCTTTGACCTCTCCCCACGAGATAGAAATCACACTTTCCGATACCGAGTTGACGTCGATATCCGAAATTCCGGACGGCACTGCGAAATACCGATAGATTTGTCAAAAGCAAATCAAATAATTACCAAATTTGAAGTCTCTTGTAGGAACGGGACTTGAATTTACAATGAATGACATATTGATGTTGAAATAACCCGAATATTTTCGGCTGACACTCGTCAGGGGTAATAGTCAGAAACTAATAGGAATTGAAATAAACATTGTATATCAACAATTGTATCACCAAATATGATGTCAACGGTTTGAAAATGCGAATATAGGTGTCAAATATTTGAATCACGAAAAAGTCAAATCAACCCACAACTTCTTTTTTGAGCGAATAAATTATAAACTATGTAAGAAAAACAAATATTAAAATAATAAAATAAAATCAACCCACATGTAGTTTCACTTTGCCGTTGACCCACGCCGCCGCGTCTCCCTTCTTCCGACACAGCAACAATTTCAAACCAGTACGTCGTGCCAGAGTCCAGTTCCGCTATGCTCAAGTTTGTGAGTCTGGTAGCGAAAGTTCTGCGAGCCAACCCTCTGCTATCCAGTTGCCCTTCTCTTTGTAGATGCGTCGCTGACACTTCGTCCGAGCGCCACAGAACGGTAACCTCGTAACCACTTGCCCCACGGACTGACTCCCAAACGAGTGTCAACCCAGAGGTACTAACTGATGTCGTCCGAATGCCAGTTACATCTCTAGGCAAGGATTGGAAATCCAACAAAGTGCCGGTAACAAAACTGGATCGATTTTGAAAGTCAAACGTCACGACAAAAACTCGAAACCAAATTCCGTCCGGCAGTTCCTCAAAAGTGATCGTTGGTTCTTGTACTGTCGCGGTGGCGACCACGCCCACGTCGTCTTCGAGGGTGACCCGGTAAAAATCGGCAGTTCCGACTTCGGACCATTCCAGGGTGACGGAGCTTGACGATATTCTTCTTACTACGATATCGGTCACTTCTCCGGGTACTATGAGAGAGCGGCGGATGAGATTTTCCAAATTAGATTAGAATTGTATTATAGCTATACAGTTTTTTTCCAAAGTAGATTAATTTTAGAATTATATCTACACAGTTTTTCTAAATTTGATCACAATTTGAACTATATCGACGCATTTTTCTTCCAATTATATTACATTATATCTTCACGTATTTTTTCCAAATTTGATTAAAAGTAGAAATGTAGGCGGACAGCTTTTTTTCAAATCAGATTGTAATTACAATGACTGAATTCAAAATTGAATGACATTCCCAATTAGAAAGAAATACAATAAAAATTAAGTTCACTCCATATCAAATCCTACTCATTTCCTACTCATAAGCACGAGATTGGTAGAATGGCAGAAAGCTAGTTTCACACAACACGATTATTTATAGAATTAGATTAACGGCGTTTTGCTCGAACAGTCTAATCGGGCAATTGCAATTATTAAGTTGTGCGTGTTGGATTAGAATAAAATCTCTCAAACGCAGAGCTTGACTCACGAGTCGATCCCGACAACACGACAGATTCGCTTGAGCGAGCTTTGTCTCCTGTCGAACGAGCTTCGAGTTGAAAGAACGTTCCGGGATTCAGTCTGAAAAACGTATAGTCGCGATCGTATCTTCCACGATAGAAGACTGTAAACCTCGATTTGCCGTATCCCAGCATACAAAAAATGTGATACCATGCTATGCACGTTACTGGTAATGATAGATCTGTGAAGTCGTGACCAACCCTGCATTGTCTCAAAGTGCAACGAAATATAGGCATGGCCAAAACAATACCAAATTATCTTGAATGTGATCGAGAAATGGCATTAGATCCTGAGTGGGCGCAGAAAAGGTGCATATTTCAACTTTCCGCGGCTTTCATCAAAATATATGTCGTCTGATATCAGCGCAACGAAGTAGCAAAAATGAGTTAAGCTTGAACAGTCCATTAAGAATCTAATCACCTAGTCCTAGTAGTAACGTTATCACTAATCCAATTTACGATTATTATTTACAAAGCAATAGATTGTCTATCTACTCACCTTTGTATTGTGACAGAAGTCTCTTCTGATAAAACATCAAAAGTGACGACGCCATCGAATACGCGAACAGCGGTCCACTGCTCGTCAAACGAAGACACCCCTTCTTCCTCCACAGACACGCTCACAACGTAGAGCGCCGCCCCTGCAAATAGTGAACATGAAACATCAAAGCTTCAACTATGACGGTGGTTCGAAACCAGACCTGGGACTTATGCGGAAAAGTTGTTTGCAATTTAGTTCATACAACTACTGTAGGCTGTATAACCGGAACCGGAAACGCGTTTACTTTGAAGACTATTTTATTTACTGTACATAGCAAAACGTGCCGTAACAATTGAAGTTACAAGTCACTGTTTCCATTTTCAAGTTCAGATCTTGTTTGTCGTCATTGTTACATTAGGAATCACAAGGTATGTGCTTTAAATTGTTACTTCATGTTTTCTTACTCGTAAAAGAATTCAATCATCCTCACTCACAAACGATAGTAGGCCACACAATGAACGGTGCAGGCTGAAAGTCGACATTTCAACAAGATTTGGAGCACTACATATTAATTTACTCAAGTCAACCTTGTTAGTTTATGACAGGGTTGTAACCAAGCCACAAGGCTCCGAGTCCCAAGTCAATCTCATTTTTATAGTATTGACTTGAGTCAAGTCGAGTCATTTTCAATTCACCACCGAGTCAAGTCCGAGTCCAAGTCTTCTCGCAGAAGGTCAAGTCCGAGTCATGGTATTATGACTTGAGTTCGAGTCCAAGTCATTATGTTGACTGATCAGTTTCCAGATAAAGTGTTAAACCCATTTTTTATAACTTTTTCCGGTGATAGCGAATGGTTCGCATTTCTATTATACTAATTTTCCTCACTTTTATCAGTTTCTGGTCGCATTTTCAAGTACCAGTACCATAAACGAAGTCCCAATAGGGTGTTAACTTTACTATTTTTCGAAATTACAATGAAATATCGGTCGTGGCCGTCTGAGTCTCGAGTCATGACTTGGTTCGAGTCATGGGCAACGTCTCGAGTCCAAGTCGAGTCATTACAACCCTGGTTTATAATGAGCACCGAGACTCCGGTCAAGTCACCAAACAATTGCGGCTCGATACAAGAAATTTTAGGGAAGCAAAATATTGACTCGGGTAGAGTCAGCAAAAATTTGTGACTCCAGTCTAGCCACGCCCTACCTCTTACTGGTGTCCATTCGATTGTGACAGATTGCGTCGTCATGTTGGATATCTCGGCATCACGCGGGGCGTTCGGAACTGAAAAAAACAAATGTCGCAAAACTGCAAACAATCCATAAACGGTGACTCCTAACCTGTCTGCACTCTGATTGGTTGACTGCCTTGTTCGTTTTTGCGATTTTTGGCGTCTATCGAGAATATTTGCAGCTCGTACCAATTTCCGGGCTGCAATTGGTCGATCTCTAACGTTGGTCGTGTCACTGTTTGCGAATTCTCTCCTTCTTCGCCATTCACCAACACTTCGTACGACGCGGCACCTGAGAGAGAACGGTTTCTTCAGAAATGGTCTTCAAAATGCTACTTTTTAGAGCATTGAAAATAGGTTCCCCCTACTTACACCACTTAAGGCACTTACGCTACTTAAGTGATTGCAATTCGAAAAATTTTCAAAACCAATTTTTTTTTTCACTTTAATCAAAACTTTTTTAACTGTACCATCTTCACTTTTCACTTTTAAAATTTACTAATTTTTTTTGTGTGAAATTTTCGTTTTGTAATCATTGTATTCGCGGTGGGTAGCTCGATAATAAATGATTAAAGAATTGTGAGGTTGTCAACCCGTCATTTTATAAACTGGCTAATTTTTTTAAAAAGAAATCATTTTTATTGACTCAGAATTCAAAAAATACTAACATCTGTAGATATTGAACAATTATGCGGGCTTACATGAAAAATGTCAAGAAATTTGCTAAATTATAAAGGAATTAGCCAACATCAAATTCTNAGANTGATTTGAAGTTTGCAACGTACATTTTTCTGCGTGATGTTGTTCATGGTCTATTTGGGCGTAGGTCACAAGAGCGCAAGTGTAAAATAATCTAAAACTCGGACAATTTAGGCTGCATGTGAAAACTACATAGACTTTTAAACAAACTAATTTGAATCGAATAGTTCATTTCAGCAAAACTTGGCGGTATAATAGAGGTAAAGCGAACAGCAAAGTCTCACTTCTTTCAAACGATACCGAACAATCACAAGCAAGTTATTGGTCTTTAACAGCTGACTCCGAGTTCCATACATTTGTCGGGATGAAAGATACTGTTAATTTCGATTGTTAAGGTGCACTGGTCCGCAACATTTGCTTTGAACTTTTACCGGTCCGCGAGGTCAAAAAGGTTGAGAACTACTGTTTTGAACCATTTATAGTTGACTGTTCACGGCAGACTTGTACAATTTACCAATTTAGTTAGTCGACGGTTAACTAACCAATGTTTTTTGGCTAGTTCTAGTTCTAGTTACAGATTTTGAAAAGTGAGTAGTTTTAGTTCTCGTTCTAGTTGCGGCTTTTACAAAGTGACTCGTTCTAGTTGTATTTGCGCATGTAAAATATAATCTATTTGCAAAAACAACTTTCAATGTAGTTCTAGTCGCGAGTTTTGAAAAGTGAGTAGTTCAAGTTCTAGATCTAGTGGTTCATTTAAAAAATCCAGAAGTTTGTAAAAATCTGGTACATACGGTAAAATTTGGATGAGAAATAAAGATTTGTACTGATTATTACCACTAGCAAACTCACCTTCCGCTGGTTGCCAAAAGATAGAAATACTATTGGAAGTGACGTCTCTTTCACGAACCGCCGTGGGAGACGCGGGCACTTTGAAAAAAATCAAAAATATGATGATTCCAAAAACTCCAAAGGGTCATAAGTAAAAGGTAACCCACGCGTATTTTCAATCACTACATCACTCGAGACGCCGAGTCCGCTTCTCCCTTCTGCGCTGACCGTAATTTCATAGCTAGTGCCGGTTTCCGGTAATGTCATCACGAGGAACGGCTCTGTCGTGGTTTCGCGGACATTGCGCTCCGTTCTGGTCCCGAGAGGGGTCCAATTTGCAATGACCACGTAACTGACTGCCCCCCTCACCCGCAACCACGAGATTCGCATCGAATCTAGCCCCACCTCTCCGACCCCGCTGATTGTTGGTCTGGCAGGAACTAAAACGCAGAGATTTATTATTTTAAAATCCATCAAGTCACGTGTAAAAGCCAATAGTTTCGAACTATTTCATAGCCTGTGGCACACAAGCAAAATTATAAAATGCTCAAGGCAAACTTACAGAACAAAATATTTATAAAAAATATTCACATGATGCATCAATGCAATCTAGAATAGGATGCCGCAAGCTCACATGCACGACGGCTCGATTAGAAAAACTATACGAATCACCGAAGGAATCACTAGTGAAACGACACCCACTGGTATCAACGTTGATGGCTTCACTTTGGTCGCTCCTATCTCCGCTGGTTCCGATTGCGGAAACGCGGAACGAATACGAAGTTCCGGCTCGCAGATTTCTCGCGACAAACTGGAAGAATGAATTTTGGTTTAATATGATAAGGCGATGAAAATACGAAAAATAACTTTTTGCCTAAAAAACTGAGAAGAGTTATTGTTCAAAACAGTATTGCGACGAAAATACGAAAACTCATTAATTTCGCAACAAAAACTTAAGAGAGCTCAGGTTGAAATCGATATCACGACGAAAACTCGTTATTTCTTGTAAAAAACTGAAGAGTTTGGTTCATAACGCTACCGCTCTGAAACTTCGAAATATCACTATTTCTTGCAAAGTACTGAAAAAAGAGTTTCAGTCAAAAACGACGAAAATACGAAAACTTGTTTTTCTTGCAATAAAAACTGAAAAGAGTTTTAGTTCAAATCTATTCTTGGTTTAAATTGTTATTGTATTTGCAAAAAATGAAAAGAGTTTAGGTTCAAATGACTCATTCACCGTTTCCTCGTCCGTTCTGAAAGTGTTGATGTCGTCATCCAGGGCAATCACAGAGACGACGTATTCTCTGGCACCTGAACAGGGGAAAAATCAAATCGGGTTCAAAGAAGACAAAAAGTTGTGACTTACCAGACACTCGTTTCCACGATAACGTCACGGTTGAGTTGTTCACGGAAATGACTTCGGGTTTCTGGGGCGTCGCGATGCCTGAGTGGGGAAAGCAAACAATCAGACAGACAGACAGACATGAATGAGGTGCTTCTATATGTGCTGCTTATGAAAGTGATTGTGTTTTAGACCAGTGCTTCCCAACCACTGAATTGCTGTGCATTTCGAAATGTTACAGTTTTACAGCTTCTTGGAGGTGCACAGCTTCAATATACAATTGAACAGCTATATTCATATTGAAATGGCCCTAATATTTTCGGCTGACACTCGTCAGTGGTAATCGTCTGCAACTAGTAGAGACTTGCAAAGAGCATNGTATATCAACAATCGTATTACAAAATATCACAAATTTCATTCCGGTGACGTCATATTTTGTGATAGGATTATTGATATCCAATGTTCTTTTGAATTCTCTACTAGTTGCTGACGATTACCCCTGTAATCTTCAGGGAGCAAATAAAAAACATGTGGGCATGGTCACAAAGTGACGTACGGCGGTTATTCAAAATTAGGTGTACCACAATTTCAGGTATTCCTGGATATTTTCCGAGGAATCCAATCTTGACCAATTCCCACCCATTAAAATGAAGTTATTAGATTCGAAAATTGTAGATTGTGGTAAATTCTATCATTTACCTATGCTTCAAATCCAAAAATTTTCACTGCAATAACTGCCACGAGTTGTAATTGAGCCAAAATTTGTTATGCATCGTTATGTTTTTAGACAACGGAACAATTCCATGGGGTAGGCAGTGATATTTGGAAAAAATATTTTTTTTTATAGAATTAATCTAAACTTTCTTCCTCTACTAGCTTCGCTCGGTTGGAAATGAGTCAAGTTCGAGGTACAAAGTTTTTTTAGGCAGCCTGACCATTTTACCAAATAGCTAATAAAATCAGAAAAGTTTCTTTTTCTTTTCGCACAACCCCAAACACTGACAATTTTGTCCAACAAATCTTACCGGTGGTAGCGACAATAGGGTCGCTCTCTTCACTTCTTGCTCCGTTGGCTGCGATTCCGACAACAGAGAACGAATATTGCTTTCCAGGCGTGAGATTCTCCACGATAATCTGCGTTTGCGAGGTCTCCAGCGTTTGTACGAGCAAGTTGTTGGTTCGAACTGCAACCGAGTAACGAACGGAGCCGGCCGACGCGTTCCAAGACAACGTCACTGATTGGGATTCCGTTGATATGATACCCAGCCCGAGCACAGCGGAGGATACTGAATAGAAATCAGAACTTGATTATCATGTTCATTAATTGAAACAAATAGGAGTTGATGCTTCATAATTTGCTTGTATTTGTATTGTATAATTTTGCTTCTTATCCATTATGGCAAACGCATAGGTACCAGTACATCTGACTTCGCATAGAGCTTATCTTAAAATGTCACCGTTACACCACATTTTTCCATATCGGAATTTATTTGAATCGCTATTTCAATGTAAAATCAAACAATATATTGATATTGAAATGGACCTGAATAATTTCGGCTGACACTCCTCAGACATAATGAGCGGCAACTAGTAGAGAATTGAAAACAACATTGTGTATCAACAGATAAAGTGCAATGGATGTAGTCTTGAATGTGAAATTCTTTTCTTAAACCCACCCGTTTGCAGTAGGAGCGGATCAGAAAACTGCGGATTTAATTTTCCGTTTTGTCCGACCGATTGCACTTTGAATTCGAATTCCGTGCCGGGCGGCAATTCCGAAAGCGTTAGCTGAAAAGCAACCGTTTAGCTTTTTCTCTTAGACGACGTCACAAAAAAAAATACCCGGTTCAGCGTCGTTTCGAAGACGGCTTCTTCGTCGATAGTCAAATCTGCGACGGTGACAAAATATCCTGCGGCACCTGTACAAAAATGTGTCGTAAATATAGGGTCACCATATTTTGAGGACACTTTGTTCAAATCGCCAATCTAATGAGATCTGACTAGAATTCGAGTGATTAAAAATTTTGACTGGAAATACGGTTGTGCTGACTAAAAGATAAAAATGGACGCCCGCTCTTAACTTATATTTTAGCCAGTCATGCATTTACCGACGTATAAATTCACTTTTCGCGTGATTTATGGCCTTTTTCAGTTCTGCCTGTACGATCGCCTGGCTGTAAGCTATAAAGAAGGACGAATTGTAGAAAAGGACAACAATTGGGTGTCCTCGAAGGACATTTTCCATTTCTTGAAAAATGGGGATAAATCCTACGTAAATATGGCTGGGAAAGATCGAGTGATTTGCTTTTGAATCGAGTATTAACGAGGTCGATATTCGAGCAGTACCCACTATAATGTTAAAAAAATATGGATGATGAGGTTGAATTATGTGCCTTATTTGCCAACACAAATTATAAAAGCTAGTTCTACAACACATTAAACATCATTCGATTATTTTCAACTAAATCTATTTCATCGCACCATCGCAGAAATGTTATGTTCTCTAACGTACGCGGCTTTAAGTTTTAGATGCAGTGATACAATCAATCAAAATTTTCAGGCTTCCACATTGGGAAAAAAACATTGAAACTTCTTGATAATATTACCATCAGAGGAAAGATGTGTAAAATTCAGTGCTCGAGTAAAATTATTTCTTGCTCCTTGAATAAAACCATTACAATGAATGCTCTGATAGGATTTGATAACTCGAGATCTAATTCTGCCGAGGTCGCAGCGGAAGCAACAACTCACCATTTGCTGGCTCCCAAGTCACGGTAATCGCAGTTTCCGTGACGGTGACAGCCTCCAGGTAACGTGGTACGGACGGCACTTGAAAAAAGTTGTTATTATCAAAAAAAGATTGAATGCAATCTTAACAGACTTGTACAAACAGTTTTAGAAATACACAACACGAATTAGAACTAGAACTCACGATCCTTCAAAATTCTAAACTATTTAACTAAATCAAGATTCAATTCCGAAGCAACTAAGAACTGATAATACCAATTACTCTAAATAGCAACTCATGTCAGAAATGTTGGAGATAGAATTGGGGTTTCAAAACGGCGCGTTTTTAGTTTGAAATGGAGAAGGTTTCGACACCCAAAACCCACCCCCGGCTACACCACTGTTAGTACTGATGACTCTGAACTAGCAATGGCTGCGGAACATTACACAATAGAACAACGCTATCACGATTCACACCAAACGACGACGCGTGTTTTTAGTTGTTCTGCAAACTATTTTTTTACTGCGCAACTAGAGCTAGAACTAAAACTGCTCAATTTTCAAAACCTGCAACTAGAAATAGAACCAGTACTACTCAATTTTTAAAATCTGCAACTAGAGCTAGAATCAGAACTACCCAATTTTTGAAATCTGCAACTAGAGCTAGAACTAGAACTACACAAAAATCAGTAGTAAGTTGTTCTTGAAAGAATTGAATAGGTAACTTGTACAAGGCTGCATTTTAACGAGACTCACATGTTTGTGACGTCACTGAGGTGCTCGGAGCGCTTTCCTGACCATCAGAGCCTACAGAGACGACCGACATCGAATATTCCCAACCGGGGTCCAAGTTTTCTACCATGAATCTGAAACAGACAAAAAATATGTTACAAGTTAATCTGAGTTTCTGAAAATCAAGCGTATTTACCTTGGAACGATCGAGTCAAATACGATGCTTTCTTCAGAACCAGATTTTACGACCAGGACTTTGTAACCGGTAGACCCTGTCGGAATATAAAACTCGATAATTGGCTAGCATTATGAAATTTGGGCTGAAAACAATGATTCGAATACTCAAATTCGAGTCGGGTATCAGTTGGAATGACTCGAATCACGCAGTAGCACTAGGCACAACGATTCGAGTACTCTATCATTTGGAGTCGAGTACGGAGTAAGAAAATATTCCGTCTTCACACCTGGAGTAACATATGAATACTTTTCAATACTCCACCATTGGAGTCTCAAATCCCGGGTAGATCCAGAATTATTTTGGATGCCAAGCAACTGTGCCGCAAAAAAGAGACATCTTTGAAAGTCTCAAGTCATTATTACCAAAAAAATAACTTTGAAGAAAATTTCGAAATTTTCAGAAGTCTACATTATAATATGTGCTACTTAAATCCTTGAGTCGCAATCGAATCACTCAGATACTTGATTTTGCCCGAAATATAATTAGAAAAAGAGCAAACCTTCGGTAGGAAGCCATGAAAGACAGATCGAATTTGTTCTGATATTTTCAACCAACAGATTGCTTGGTCCTTGAGGTTCTGGAAACAAATCGACGACGTTTGATTACAGATCACAACCGAAATAAAAGAAATCAATTCAGATTATATTTAATAAGAATTTGATGAATATATTATACAGTAGGGTTGCTCAAAGATAACTTTATTTGCGGATTCCGAGGATTCACTGATTACATCGTTACGTTGCATAAAAATAAACGTTGTACACCAAATTTGGGTGAATTCCAACTCGTAAAGTACTGGAGTTTCATTATTTTGAATTTATCATAAAAAAAATTTAAAAAATTTCCAATTATACTGACAACCTCATGAAATTGTTGCGTTGTCTACAAAAACGATGCAAACAAATTCCACGCAATTCAAAGTTATTTCAGTTCCAATAATTATTCTGGGATTACCCACCGTTAATGCTATTTTAACAAATCCAAAATTTACAACTGCACAACTTCTACCGGATGGAAATGAGCAGGAATTGTTAAGCATCGTTCTTTTAGACATCAAAACAATTTCCGTGGTTCACAGTAAAACATTGAAAAAAAATTGTTTTCAATTTTTTAATGATAAATTCAAAATATTGAACCAGCTTGACATATACCAGTTAAAATTGAGCCAAATTTGGTGTGCAAGTTTTCTTTTAGTCAAGCCTAACAATTTAATCAGCGAATCCCTTTGAACAACCATAACATACAGCGTTTTGTATGACAAAAGCAAATTTTATAAAACAGTAAACTACAATGCAAGAAAAATCAATCTACATTAAACTATACATGATATAGAATGCAACAATACGACTCACTGGTTATTTGGATGACCGGACCGGCCCTCGCACTCTCCCTGCCACTTCTGCCCACGGCCGAAACAAACAAGCGATACGTAGTCCCTGCTTTGAGTCGGTCGACGGAATGTTGAGTCGCCTCGACGTCGTCCGATCGCAATAATTTTCCTGACTCGTCTTCGGTATGGACTCGATAAAACGCGGCACCTGGTTCAAAGAAATTTTGCTTTGCTAAAAATTCAAACTTGCTCACAAACACACTTGGACAACTAGACGCCATTCCAAATTATATTATAAAAAGAATGATAGCCACACAGCTTTTTCAAATTAAATTATAATTAGAATGATAGCTACACAGATTTTTCAAATTACATTATAATTAGAATGATAGCTACAAATTTTTTTCAAATTACATTAAATTAGAATGATAGCTACACAGTTTCTCCAAATTAGATTATAATTAGAATGATGGCTACACAGTTTTGTTCAAATTAGATTAAATTAGAATGATAACTACAGTTGCTTTTTTCCAAATTAAAATTAGAATTATAAATATGAGAATTTAAATGATTGCATGGAAACATTTTGCAAATTAGATTAGAATTAGATCACTGGCATTTCCCTGTAATTAATCTATCTATATAAATAGAATTATCTAGTTGTCTAAGTCTTGTGCACAACTCACCGTTTGATTTTTTCCAAGAGATTTGAATCTGCGTCATGGCGATGGAACTCACTGTGATATCAGACGGGGGTAGTGGAACTGTGAACAGAGAGAGAGAGAATCTTTATTCATCAGTACGTGTAAATCAGACTTGTGCAAACTACTGGTTTTTCAAAACTCACAACTAGAACTAGAACTAGAGCCACTCCCTTTTTAAAACTCGCAACTAGAACTAAAGCAAGTATGAACTACCAATAAGAATTCATAACCAGCTACCTAAAACACCACTAACCAGACTCAATTATGAAGCAACCCATTAACTTTGATTTTATCAGACTCGGCTCGGCTTCCCGATTGCTAGACTTGGTATATTGATCTATTTCTTACCGCAGAAGTCATTACAACTCAATAGTCAATAAATCAGATACAAAGAAAGAAAGATTCTCATCCTTATCCATATTCAACTGATCGAGAACGTACCGGTTTGAACTTGAATTCTGGGGCTTTCCTTGCTGGGTTTGCCCCCGACCCCCTTCGATCTGACAGAGAATGCGTACACTCCTCCTGGGAGCAACCCCTCCACTTTGTACTCCGTATCTCCAGTGACGATACTCCTCATCACGTCGTCCTCCGATGACGAACGGATTACAATCGTGAATGTCGACGCTCCTGAAACAGATTTTTCATTAAATATTATACATAGGAGATATTCAAAAACATCTTCAGTACTCCAAAATACACTGCACACCCAATTTTGTTCATTTTCAACCAATAAAAGCAAAATTGAGTTGAAAAAATTAAAATGTATGAAAGAAATTTTGAAAAATTCCAAATTTTACTGGCAACGTATGAAACCGTTAACTTGTCGAAAATAACGATGCATAGCAAATTTGGCTCAATTCCAACCGGTAGAAGCAAAGCACAAAATTTATGATTAGAAAAAAATAGTATTTACAGTGGGAAATTGTTCAATTATTATTATAAATTATAGAACCGGCAATTGAACCAAATAGAACAGCGAATACAGCGCGATAAATACACAAGATATAAACTTCATGGATGGACGATCCGGGATGGCTGCAATAGCCTGTAAAATTTGAAGAAAAAAGTTGTTTTCGATCAACCCTCCTTCACATAAATTAAATAGATAAATTTAACAACATAAATTTGACGAGATAAATTAACAATATTTTTTTAAATATATGAATAATAAAAAATTTAATGTACTCACCTGTGACCTGCGACCAACGTAACATGACACTCGTGCTCGATACTTCCTCAACGACAACTTCCTCCGTTGCAGCTGGAACTGGAAATGGGGAATAAAAAGCTTTATAATTGATTTTCAGATGAGTGCACGATAAGGAGATTAACACTAACATTACTGTGCTCGTAGACACTGCTCATATTGAAACATGTTCAGATTCAGGATCAAGGAAGAGAACCCTTGCTTACACTCCTACAGCGGGGCAAGGATCTTGATTTATATTGTATCCATGGCTCGAATCAAGATGGTGGTTTAAGAGGCCACAATAATAACATTATGAAATTGTTGCACCATTAAAGTAATTCTTATATCGCGGATTTACTGTGATTTTAGCAACTGTAAAGGACAGCAATTGATGAACTGAATATAATTAAAAACCTTCTAGACCTAGATCCGAATCGGATACAGAGTCGGAATATTGACATGAAAAAGTAAAATTTGGATCAATCGCTCAATCACACCAACCCTGTTAGACTATACCACAATACCTGTGTAATGTCGCAGAGTTTCGCTGGGACTGGACCTTCGTCCACTGGTGCCGACGCCCAGGACATCGATTTCGTGACTCAAACCCGGAGTCAAACCGTCGATCCTGAAATCGGTCGCCACAGAAACGAGTTGCCGCATATTTCCTCCCTGACTCGTGACTCGAACCTCGTAAAACTTCACCCCCTGTCCTGGGCCCCACTCGATCGATATCCAGGTCGTTCCGGTTTTCGTCACGACCACGTCGGACGGGGCATCCGGCTCTGGTGGCAAAATAGTTTTTAGATTTCAAAAATGCAGGGTAAGGTTTTATATCAAATTTTACTGCAAAAAAACGATAAACCCCAAATTTGATTCAATTCCAACCGTAAAATAGTAGTTATAAGCGTAGAATATTTTAGATTTATGACTGAAAATACAAAAAAAATATTTTAAAATTTCACTGTCTACCCTATAAAATTGCTAGGTTGTCTGAAAATGCTGCATAACAAATTTGACTCAATTCCAACGCGTAGAAGTGAGATAATCGGAAATTTGGGAATCGAAAGAAACATTATTTCTATCATTAATAATTATTATCATTATTGTAATTGCCTACAGTAAATACCATTTCTATAAATCCATTATTTACCATTGTTCATGTCAGTATTGCCGCCACAAACACTATTTCTTTCTGATCCAACATCCAACATTATTAATGATAGAATTCCCTCTTGAAATACAATATTTTTCTATGGAAAAATCCAACATTTTAAAATAATGATGGAATTTCCCCTAGTAGGCTATATACTATTTTTTCAAATCCAAACTTTTACACTCCAATTACTTCTCTTCTATAGGTTGGAATTGAGTCAAATTTGTTATGCATCGTTTTTTAGGTGAATCTGACCGGATTTCATGGGTTTACTTTTCACTATTATTCAAATGGTGTGCGTCGTTTTATTTTTAGCCAACCTACCAATTTTATCGACCAGGCAGTAAAATTTGAAAAAAATCGGGTTATTTGCAGCCAAGTTATTATAAGCCGCCAACCTGTTTGGTCTCGAACTGATTCGCTGAAACGCGACGCTCTTTGCATCGGTCCGACGGCCCCCACTCTCATTTCGTACCAGATTCCAGAAGACAGCCCCGGTATCGTGACCCCTTCTTGGGTGACCGTGATTTGTTTGTTTGTTTCGTCGTCGCCGGTAACGTCAACAATGTACTTCAGCGCCCCTGCAACGCAAAGTTCAAATCAGATTTGGACAACTGGAAAAATTTAATCTAATTTTTAATTTCGAATAAACTGAGTAGCTATCATTCTATTTCTCCAACTCTGGTTGGCAGGTAGCTGCTATTGCTACATAATTGTTACTTTTATCGATAATCTACTTTTGACATCTCTAATTTACTGACCTCGGACGGAATTCCACTTGAGATCGATGCTCGATGACGTTACATCAACTATTGTGACTCCATCAGGTGGCGAAGGGTCTGCAGAGAAAACGTGAGTGTGAGGAAAACAAAATAGATCGGGCATCTGGGGTGATGGGGTATAGCACACTCATTATTCTCCTCTAGAACGATATTTTTCAGTTGCACAATGCCGTAAATTCAGATTTCGATACGATAGGAAACGTTACCAAATACTGCACTATACACATCCATTTCTTGTTTGAGATGAAAAAGCTTTACCATTTCGGAAACAAGCATTAAAATAACTTACTCGTTCTGCAGAATTCGAATAATGCAGCGAACAATACATTGATATTTTCAAATTTATTTACTATAAGCTTTTCACCAGTAAATACAAGGATTGCAACTCAAAATTTAAAAATGATCATGATAGCATGATGCATAATGGCAAAAGGTAATTACTAATTAGTATTATGTCTTAGGCTATATATATATATAAAATAGGTAATTTGTATTCGTCCTGCCATTTTCTGTTAAAACAATGTTAACATAAATTGACTTAGAAAGGTAGAGAAATGAAAATAGCAAATTGCCATGCAAAAATGGTGATTCCAAATACCCACGCTCAATGTATATTTGTGATACGGTTATTGATATACAAAGTTATTTGCAATTCTCACTAGTTGCTGACGATTACACCTCACAAGTGCCAGCCAAAAATATTCGGATTATTTCAATATCAATATACTATTCAAATGATATCTGTGACCGAATTCTATATCACTGGCCTTACCGATGACGAAAATGACGCTGAGCATAAGAACTTACAAGTGGCTTCCGATATCACTTCAGACGACTCGCTTTTTCGTCCTCGCCCACCGACAGACACCACAAAGATGGAATACAAGCTGCCGGATCGCAACCCTGACACTGTGTGTTCCGTCGTTTGAACGTCTTCCGTCCTACGGTTTTCATCACCT
>ATSW01108379.1:0-10533 GCA_000444245.1 Botryllus schlosseri | reverse complement strand
TTAGTCGTTACGCACTGTTGTCCAAGGGTCAGCGCAGTGAGTTGTTGAGTGTGCGCAGACTCATCAAAACGGGCCCGTTACCAATAATTAAATATATTCGGGCAGGCGAACCCGTTGGTATGACCTCGTTGCATGATGTTATTTCGTGACCCCCTGTCTGCAATATCAAAAAATATAGAATCGCTCAACGGGGATATCGCCCAACAGGAATATCCCTGTCGCCCAATCGTACTAAACTAAAAGACGCACACGATTTCAGATTGGTATTTCTTTACTGACATATAATTTTTCCCTGCCAGATGGAATTCGTCTTCTGGGGTTCAGATTGCCAAGACAGGAACATTCGGTGTCAGTCATTTAGGCGCCCATGGACAATTAAACCTATATGTATTTTGAAGGCTATATGTAACGAAGTTTTCGGTGTTAATTTGCTCTGAATACTCATTAAGGATATGTCCTATCACCACATCATCTACTGCGAAGCCATTTTTCTCCAGCGCCCCCCATATCGCCCCCTGAGCGTTTCCGCCCCCCTTCAACATCTCCAGCGCCCCCTGGGGGGCGCTGGGAGCAAGGTTAAGAACCACTGATCTACAGAATAAGCCATGGATACGCAGTATTCCAAACATTTTCCCAATTTTGAACAACCCTAATGTACATTGTACATTGTACAGCTAGCATATTAAAAGATTATTTCTCCACTTCTCTGCAGTATCGACTGTCTACTTCAGTGGTTCTTAACCTTTTTCATGTCGTTACCCCCAACAAGAAAATGACGGGATGCAATTACCCCTTTTTCCAAAAAGCACAAATATGACGTCATAATGAACACAGAAATGCTGGTGGTAAATATCAAGTCAATGGAAAAGCTGATGCTGTTGTCATGTTATCCAGTAGTGGTCAAATCTAGAAGAAGGGAAGGATAACAGACGGCATCTCCCATATCATTGGCAATCGCAAGTTTATTTGGTTTAAATAGACACCATTGCAGAAAATCTGACTTCACAGCAATAAGTTTAACGAAATTCATCAGAAAGTTCAATGCCATTATGAGTTTATGACCAACATTGGTTATTCATTTTGAAGGCGAGCCCAAAAATGTTCCAAAACCTTTCCCTCGTTTCTTCGAAGGCATTTTGATGATTTCAGACTTAATTTTACTGACTAGACTAGACCACCACAAACACCCTTCAATACTAATCACTATATTTGTACGATATTTTTACTGCATTATAGGTGTTATGCTAAACTTAGATGCCCCTTGTCTTTCGATTGGTCAGCAACTCAGCATGCGCAACAATATATGATCCGCACTACTACAAAATAAATTGGACTTACCTAGCACTATACTAAACTACATTCGGTCCTGTAATTCATAATCACTGATGCTTAATATGATATCACAGCACGCATGGTGTGTTAACTGAAACGAAATATATAGGCCTACAAGCTCACAAAAATATATGTTAGCCTACATTCATATTTACGTTTGAAAATACTTCAGTGCAGCTCAATTTGAATTACCCCAAAAAAATTGGTAAATTACCCCTTTGGGGGCAATTACCCCCAGGTTAAGAACCACTGGTCTACTTAATCTCCCGAGATCAACGGGGACAAACTGATCATTGAACCACATCGCTCGGTGACTTGCCCAGACGAATATTTTGTAGACTGTTCTACATATATAGATCATTGCGTTACAGTATTGTTATGCATTGCGCTTTTAACGTATCGACCGCTGGATTACGATCGAATTCACGATATAAGAAAATAGCTAATAAATGGAAGGGGTATTCCTATATCAGACACATATTTATTTGTAGAGTTGCTAACCGGCATAGTGGAATCCGTGGACGGAAGCACTGAGAAAATGGATATAGCTGAATTGATCACTACGGAAAAAATTGCATGCATGCTTCGTACTCCGTGCCAGACGTTCCGTCAATATCTGGTTAAAGTAATTGCACGTTGATGCAAATCTTGGAAATGACTATAATCACAGTAGGCATACTTTGCGACTAATTCGAATCACTGCCTCGTATATATATTTTCCGTTAACCTAAATTCCTAGCAAATCGAAAACAAACGAGCAAATTGCATCAGAGAGAATAAAGAGATCCAATGTAACGAATTCATACGAATAAACGTGTATATTCAGTGAGGTAACAGCAAATATTGAATTGAATTTTAAGAAATTCAAGAACCCTTATTACATTGTTTCTAGTATAGAAGAAACGGTCCATCTCTGGTACTGGTAGATTAGGTATTGCTATCATTATTGACGAATCTGAACCCAAACCCTATTTGTAGAAGGAAAATGCAGGCGACGTTGTTTTTAGTGACAACCATTTGATTGGTTATTCGAGGAGCCGTGTTCGTTTCGAGTCCTACGGCATCATAAGTGATTCGCATCGATTTCGAATCGGTAACTCAGTTTTCTCATCCCTAACAATCACTGCCATGCAGAATCTGGTTGTAAACTAGATGACTCAAATTATCTTGTTGACATTATTCATCACATTTTTCTAATGTTTGAGGAATGCGTGCTCACATAAACCTATTAGCGAGAATTTCAAAATTTGTGGATCAATTGGTACATATATCTGATATATATGAGCCACTATGAGATGATTCGCACGATCTGCAAAGTTAGTACTTTCTTCGTAAATACATATGCCCTATGATATATGGTCAGCGTTTGTGCTTCCCTGTTATCTACCAGGGCAAACAAACGGTATCGTTGAATAACTAGCGTTTAAACAGATTTTGTTGACCGAGCTGTTTTCGCCCTCCAAAAGTCGCAATGTCACAGTTGAAGTTTTTATTGCAATTTACTAGTGCAGTGGTTCCCAACCTCTATGTCGTCATTCCCCGCTTCAGATTTATTACGAGCTTTCATTCCCCACTACCCAAAACTTTTGTAATTACGGAGCAGCTATTTGCTTGTTTGAGTATACAAGACGCGCAACCACGCCAGTACGCAAGACAGTCGCCTTTAACTGCAACATGAAACGTAATGTGAGCTGATACCGGTAACCCTCAATATTCAGCGAAAACGTTATTTCACTTCATACTAGTTGTGTTGGATGAGTTTATGACGCCATGATTGGGTTACCCAGAGTTAAATGAGGTTTTGTGAACAGCACGGAATATAATGTTCGATACATACATTCCAGTTCAGTTAACTGGTAACGGTAATTGCGCATTTGTCCCCGTAAAAATGTAGACTGTCTTGTATGTAATTTTGAACGAATGCGTTTAGTTCCCACCAGAAACTATTGAATTCCCCACCTGCTGGAAACCACTGCACCAATGTTAACCAAAATATATTCATATTCCACGAACTTGCATACAACTCATTTGTTCGAAATGACTGTGCTGATACTTTGATCATTATGGTTTCATACGACGAATCTCCCGTAGTGTGCTTCGACGATAACTTCACTAGGCTCTATTTGTGACGCTGCAGTGAATTGGAATCATTCCCATGGAAATAACTGCTGGAACACAAGGTTAATATATGCCATTTAACGAAATCGTTCGCGATTCCGGAGCTGAATAACCGTCAAGATTAGAGCAAGACCGATTATATTTTAGATCCGATACCGATGAAACCGATGATTTCGATATGTTTAGGAAATATTCGAAATATGAGGAATCTAGGTTAGGGCTAATTATCAATTTTTACGGCAAAATCCATTTAATCTCAGGATACTCTGCCGTCGATCATCATTCCGCTCCGTCCAGATTGCACGTGAGCGTAAACATTTAAAAAGCGTAATCGAAAGTACGATTTTGCTGTTGCACGTAAGAAATTCTAAATCACTGGAAACTATAGACGCTTAATTAGTTTAGACTTCCTTAGTTGATTCATAGTATGCGCCATTTATATTGTGATAAGTGCATATCGTAAACCCATTGTTTCTTGACCAGTTAACTGAAACAAACCAGTCATATATCACTCGATGCCAATATATACTGTGTAAACAGAGCTCGCTGTATGCTTTTGAATTTGCAGCATTATTCTTCGTTCATTCATCGCTATAGATTTGTTATCAACTGAACGAAAGGGATTGGTTTCGAAATTTGGTCCGATAAATGACTGGATGACGTACTCTAATGTAGAATTTTGTTCTTTTCCATATTGAACTTAGTTTGAATGAAAAAATTACGTAAACATGAGATTACATATAGCTTACAGAAATACTACTGTTTGTATTACCAAATAGACACAAAAAACTCTCTTGGACGATATATGACAGTGGTTGTCAACCTTCTTGTCTTCGCAGACCCCTTCGGGCAGTCACGGACCCCGCGGACGCCCACAAAGTTTCACTTCAAATTCAGCTCAATTATCACGCAATCTTGTCTGTCTTGTGCAAATTAAAACTGTAGGAATGGTGCTAAACAGAAACAAGTTGACTTTTCTTGAAAAGAAGATAATACTATCCATGTAGAAATTGAGTTGAATACTATTACTTCAAAGCGAATTCTGCAATTGCATTTCTTGAAATACGAGGTCGTGTCTTGAAAATCCGCGCCTTCGATAGGATAGCGAGTGCCGAAAATCCATCCCCCCGAATATAGTTGGTGGTGAATGTAATAATAACGCGTTACGCTTTCGACGACATATTTTGGTACGATCGCAAAAAATATGGCACCAAAATTGACGAACAATTTTTTTAATTAACATAAAACGTCAAGCATGGTCATTTCAATCTAGCTGCTTATCTTGACGTTATTGTGAAAAATGGTTATATATATATCACAGGAGAAAATGGATTTTCGCAAACATTTCGAAGTCCCCGTGATTAACCTTACACATACAACTTTTTTTATCCAAAATCTACAACAAAACATCTCTTCACAGGAAAATGTTTGTATCCGTAGGCTATTGGCAATTTAGCAATTGAAATTAGTGTGCACAGTAGGATATATATATATTTCATCTCAAACTGCCATTCTGTTGATGTGAGCTCTGGAGTTTTACTGGTAATGAAACGAAACTGCCTCGCAATTTTTCGAATAAAAAAGCGCACAAATTATTTTATCAACTATTTTGAGGCTTCGCGGATCCCCGGTTGAGAAACACTGATAAATGACTTCAACAATTGAAATATTTCAAAACTATAGCGCTTTCCTCATGCCATGTCATACGCGTAAGCGGTGTTTCACAAAAATTCTAGAAGTGGGCCGTACTACAAGTCGGTAGTCACGGAATCAAAAATAGAAAACAAATATCGGCCTGATGTAAGTGACCGTTGTAGCTGATAAATACCATAAATGCCACAACCAACAACGCCAAAAACAACAACAACAACAACAATAACACCAACAACAACAGCATCAACAACAACAACAACAACAAAAACAACAACATCAACAACAACAATAACTATAGCGTTTGATCGGGTTGTTCAATAACGAAATAATTTGCCCTCTCTGTAAATTGAATGAATTTCTTTTAAACATTGAATTGCAATTACATGTGATACTGCTCCTATATTCATAGTTTCAAGAGTCACGGAATATTTCTAAAGCGGATAGAGTCTGACGACTAAAAATTGGGAACTATCGAATAGCTTGAATATATAATTTTCGAATTACATGATCAATAATAATATTATCAATATTCGTTAGATTATCTTTTCACCTCAACAAGACAAACACAATGTACAATGCGATAAGAGATAATGAAATGTAATGAACTGATGAGAAGATGCCAAACGACCGTTTGCGGTTGCACTTGCAGTCATTTAAACTGGAATCCACCTCGGCCTAGTGTCAGATATCACGGTTACTTTTTCGATGCTAGTTTCTTTTCAGCGTCCATTTCTTGTTATTTCTATTTTTTGTCTTTGTAAGAACAGCTGCCGGAAGAGGATCCCAGAATAACCTCCAAACCATAATCCAACCACAGCCGCCTGAGCGATAGGCGCTTATCATCACCACTACCTTATATCTCTCGATCCATTGGCTGTTTGTAGTGACCGCTAAATTTGATACATGATTTCACATGTCCATGAAATATATCTATGTAATAGCAAAATGACACGCACTGCAATTTATGACTGAGGTAGATAAAATAATTCCGCGACATTTCCTATGGTTGAACATTGAACAAGTTACGAGATTTTGCAAATGAGAACCGAAATGAAGCGATATCGCAAAACTAGGATAGTTCAGTTATGAGCTCAACGTTATGTATCATATCGCAAGTTATACAAGCAGGATATTCGTCGCTCTCTTATAGTTTATTACAGTACGGAATGTTTTCCTATTGCAAATAAATACGGTCAGCTTTAGATAGGCAAGGCGACCACCGAGACACTTGACTATCACATTGCGATATTGGTGATTGCGCGAAAACGTGTAGAGCGCGTTGAATTGAACCGTTACAGATTCGTAATATATGTGAGCAAATAGGGTAGATCAGGGGTTCTCAAAGGGTGGGCTAGGGCTCACTGATGGGCCACAGGAGTAATTTGAGATGGGCCACAGAGCTATTTGAACAATTGTAGAATCAGTGAAAGTTAAGTTATACTTGTAATGTGTATGGATTCAAAAATGTAGCCTATTCATATTATCGTATGGCACATATGGAATTAACATGTACAAGTCGAAAAAGCTTGTCAACGGCGGCTTTTATCCCCCGTCTATGATAACATACGCCTTCAGCAACGAAAATAATTTTTTAACATTGTAACAAATAAATAGCGAAAATTGGAATTTTCTAGCAGTTGTCGACCTCCTGTGGATATACGGCACCTCCGCAGCAAATCCTGATGGATTGAGAATTTATCGCATCACATTAATATTTTGAGTTAGTCTAAAAATGCCCGGCCTTGGAGTCAATATAAACAATAATGTAAAAGTAACATAAATTGATCGTATAATCGGATATTTACTGACATCGCAACTTCAATAGGCACACGCACAAGACATATACTATTTACACTGTAAATTGTACAGCTAGCATATTTAAAGATTATTTCTCCACTTCTCTGCAGTATCCAATATCCACGTAATCTCCCGAGATCAGCGGGTACAAACCGATCATTGAACCACATCGCTTGGTGACTTGCCGAGCCGAATATTTTGTTGACTGTTCTACATATATAGATCATTGCGTTACAGTATTGATATGCATTGCGCTTTTAACTTATCGACAGATGGATTAGGAGCGGATTCACGATACAGGAAAATAGCTAATAAAGGAAAGGGGTATATATTCCTATATCAGACACATATTTTTGTAAAGTTGCTAACCGGCGTAGTGGAATCCGTTGACGGAAGTACTGAGAAAATGTATATAGCTGAATTGAGCACTACGGGAAAAGTTGCATGCATGTTTCATACCACGTGCAAGACGTTCCGTCAATATCTAGTTAGAGTAATTGCACGTTGATGCAAATCTTGGGAAGGACTATATTCAATGTAGGCATACTTTGCGACTAATTCGAATCCCTGCTTCGTATGTATATTTTCCGTTAACCTAAATTCCTAGGAAATCGAAAACATGCGAGCAAATTGCATCAGAGAGAATGAAGAGATCCAATGTAACGAATTCATACGAATAAACGTGTATATTCACTATTCAGTGAGGTAACAGCAAATATTGAATTGAATTTTAAGAAATTCAAGAGCCCCTATTACATTGTTTCTAGTATAGAAGAAACGGTCCCGCTCTGGTACTGGTAGATTAGGTATTGCTATCATTATTGACGAATCTGAACCCAAACCCTATTTGTAGAAGGAAAATGCAGGCGACGTTGTTTTTAGTGACAACCATTTGATTGGTTATTCGAGGAGCCGTGTTCGTTTCGAGTCCTACGGCATCATAATTGATTCGCATCGATTTCAAATCGGTAACTCATTTTTTTCATCCCTAACAATCACTGCCATGCAGAATATGGTTGTAGTCTAGGCCCTATAGGGGACTCAAATTATCGTCTTGATTTTATTCATCGCATTTTTCCAAAATTTGTGGATCAATTGGTACATATATCTGATATATATGAGCCACTATGAGATCATTCGCACGATCTCCAAAGTTAGCACTTCCTTCGTAAATACATATTCCCTATGATGTATGGTCAGCGTTTGCGCTTCCCTGTTATCCACCAGAACAAACAAACGGTATCGTTGAATAACTAGCGTTTAAACAAATTTTGTTGACCGAGCTGTCTTCGTACTCCAAAAGTCGCAGTGTCACAGCATAGATAAATAACCTAGACACGCAACCACGCCAGTACGCAAGACAACCGCCTTTAACTGCAACATGAAACGTAATGTGAGCCGATACCGGTAACCCTAAATATTAAGCGAAAACGTTATTTCACTTCATACTAGTGGTGTTGGATAAGTTTATGACGCCATGACCGAGTTACCAAGAGTTAAATGAGCTTTTGTGAACAACACGCAGTATAATCTTCGATACATATATTCCAGTGCAGTTAACTGGTAACGGTAATTGCGCATGTGCCCCGTAATGTGTAGACTGTCTTGTATGTAATTTTGAACAAATGCGTCTATTTCCCACCAGAAACCATTGAATTACCCGCCTGATGGAAACCACTGCACCAATGTTAACCAAAAGAAATTCATATTCCAAGAATTTGCATACAACTCATTTGTTCGAAATGACTGTGCTGATACTTAGATTATTATGGTGCATTCGACAAAGCTTCCGTAGTGTGCTTCGATGATGACTTCACTAGGCTTTATTTGTGCCGCTGCAGTGAATTGCAATCATTATATGGTCCCATGGAAATAACTGGAACACAAGGTTAATATATCTCACTTAACGAAAACGTTCACGATCCCAGAGCTGACTAACCGTGAAGATTATAGAGCACGACCGATTTGATTTTGGATCCGATACCGATGAAACCGATAAATCCGATATGTTTAGGAAATATTCGAAACATGAGGAATCTAGGTTAGGGCTAATTTTCGACTTTTACGGTCAAATGTATTTAATCTTGGGATACTCTGCCGTCGATCATCATTCCGTTCACGTGAGCGTAAACATTTAAAAACCGTAATCGTAAGTACGATTTCGCTGTTGCAAGTTAGAAATTGTAAATCATTGGGAACTAAACGCTTAAATAGTTTAGACTTTCTCAGTTGATTCATAGTATGCGACATCTACATTGTGATAAGCGCACATTGTAAACCCACTGTTTCTTGAACAGTGATCTGAAACAAACCTGTCATATATCACTCGATGCCAAGCATATACTGTGTAAACAGAGCTCTTGTATGCTTTTGAATTTGCAGAATCATTCTTCGTTCATTCATCGCTCTGGATATGTTATCAACTGTACGACAGGGATTGGTATCGAAATTAGGTCCGATAAATGACTGGATGATGTACTCTAATGTAGGATTTTTTTCATAGTGAACGTAGTTTGAATGACAAAATTACGTAAACATGATATTACGTGTAGCCTACAGAAGTACTATACTGTCTGTATTACCAAATATACACAAAAACTCTCTTGGACGAGATATGACAGTGGTTCTCAACCTTTTTGTCTTCGCGGACCCCTTTCGGACAGTCACGAACCCCGTGAACCCCCACAAAATTTTCCTCCAAATTCAGCTATATTATCGCGCAATCGTCGTCTCTCTTGTCCAAATTAAAAATGTAGGCTTGGTGATAAACATAAACAAATTGACTTTTCTTGATAAGAAGATCATACTATCCATGAATAAATTGAGTTGACTTCTATTACTTCAAAGCGAATTCTGCAATTGCCTTTCTTGAAATACGGGGTCGTTACTTGAAAATCCGCGCCTTCGATAGGATATTAACGAGTGCCGAAAATCCATTTCCACAAATATAGTTGGTGGTGAATGTAATAATCACGCCTGACGCTTCCGACGACATTTTTGGTATAATCGCAACAAATATAGCACCAAAATTGGCGAACATTTTTTTAAATTAACATATAACGCAGTGGTTCCCAACGTTTTTCGGTGTGAGGGCCAAATTTAGAATTTCAAAGTACGATGGGAGCCGCACGAACACACTCAAGTAGGTATAGCAAAAATTATAAAGTAAGGTTACCATACGTTCTCCCTAGACAGCTCAGGTTGGGGTCAATTTGACCCCAGGCTAGCAAATATATGAGTCATATTTTCATGTGCGGTCAGATTGTTCTTGCCAGCCATGTAATCCTAAATGGTCATATGCACTATCAATTGGAATAAAGCATTAGCTGGTTATCTCTAATTCCTCGCCGNTATGAGCTATTGATTTAGCATGGGTCAGATTCTGAAGGTATAGTGGCCANACTAAGTATTTTTCTCCTCTTTGCAATCGGACCAATTCCGGCTGTTTATGTGATTCTTTCGCATTGTTCATGTCACGTGGAGTNAACGAGACATGANGAATAGCTCCGAACTCTTTGCTGGTCNGAAAAANTCGGTTTTAGGTGGATTGAGTCATGGATTGAGTGTTACTACAGAAGATGTACCACATGTGAAACATGCATTGGGCCGGATAAGGATTCTGATTGAATTTAC
>ATSW01108362.1:0-18790 GCA_000444245.1 Botryllus schlosseri | reverse complement strand
TACGATTGTTGATATTCAATGTTCTTTCCAATTCTCTACTAGTTGCTGACGATTACCCCTGACGAGTGTCAGCCGAAAATATTCGGGTTCATTTCAATATGAATATACTGTTCAATTGTATATTGAAGTTCTGTACTTCCGAGAAGCTCTTCAGATATGTTTGTATACATATAGGTAAAGTTCATTGCTTACTTGGAGGTTTTGATTGCACCGATGTGTCTTTCATATGACCCTCATGCAAGTTTGTTTGTTGTCGGGATAGCGAATTCAGCTGAAAATATTTTGTGATTTACAACTTTGTGACTAAGTGCACTGGTATCAGAGGATCGTGCTCCATGAGACGACACATAACAGTCGTACTAATGATATTATAGTCTACCAGTTCTATCGCATTACAATTAAAATAACGCAACAAAATACCTGAAACTGTATACAAATGAACAAGAGCCTGACTTGGCTTTACAACACATCATCGGCGCTTAGTTACGGCATGGCAGTGGTTCCCAGTGGCACACTGGCAGTGGTTTTCGCTTGTGGAGCACTTGAAAAATTATAATACGCTCGCAGCACACTTTGAAAAGACAGTTGTTTATTTATACGAACAGATACGACTGAAACAAGATCGCATTGTAGAAAAACATTCCCACACTTCGTCGTCAATTCCAAGCAGTCTTTTTTATTTACAACTATCAATTTCAGTTGAAATAGAAAAGGGTATAGTCACATAGCCATAAAGATACAAATGGCAACAGAATTCTCATTTCTTCTAGAATTATTATGTAATACGATTTGGAAAAAGACAGCAAAAACTTATCCATTTTTCGCAAAAACCGAGTTTTATAAAACAGGGCGTTCCGTAAATAATTCTTTTATTTGCAGAAAGATCGCTTGATTCATTGCTTCCAAATGGATTAACTAGTCTACCCATCTAAGTTGTTAACAGCAAATCGTGTTGCCCATGAACACATCAAAATTTATAAGCGTCAAAATATATTGTTTTTCGCCTTGGGATTATGGTTTGGGGAGACTGCTATTGGGGTTGGGGTTGGGCATATTACGGTTGGAGGTGGGGAGAACACAGTTGGGGCGAAAGATTTTAGGGTTGGAAGTGTGGGATATTAGGGTTGGGGGCTACTAAGGTTGGAGGTGGGTTAGGGTCAAGGTTGAGATAAGAGTATCCCAAGATCAGAGTTGCGGGTGACGGATATGTGGGTTGAGGGTATCGTATCCCTCACCTCACCCCAACCCTAATGTTACGGTACTCCAAAAGTTAGCGAAATGCTATCAGTTTAGAATTTGATCCATCTAAAAAGTTTTCATCCTGGTTCATAAGAACTGATTGAACCGTGCGCAACTGCCAGTGAAAGAATTGAGGTATGGCTAATGGATATACTCACATGTGTGTACAAGTACATTCTTGAAAAGCAGTATAAAAGCATGTACTCATACACACCTCTGTGTTCATTAAAGGTTGGCCTCGTCAATGTGATGGGTATTTACATATGCTGCGATCTTGAGCAGTGGGCAGTATTTAATGACCAAATCAATCTGGGCAGTGGGCAGTATTTAATGACCAAATCAATCTTTGTAAATGGTATCACTGTGCACAACGAAGTCTCGATGACGCCATAAAAATACATGAATATATCAAAGCGAAACACCACCCACCCCTTTGTTTTTGTCTGGATACGCCCTTGGGTACAAAAGGAACTGTATCTTTGTTTCTCGATGAGTTCTTATCATAGAGTATAAAAGTGGAGTTTATTCCGGCATATATGGGCCTACATCAGGGGCGGGCAACTTCTCCAGTCGGCGGGCCGGATATAGGAAATTCAAGTACTTGGCAGGCCGGATTGCTGAATCGATACATTATTCGCCCATTTAGCCACATATACAAGGATTAAATCGTATTTATTGAATGTATTTTAACGAGAGCAATGTCACTTCAAAGCCATTTCTCGTCGATAATGACGAAGACAATGTGGATTTAAGAACAGCATTGTCATACATGCGCCGCCATCACTGCTTCTCTCTGATCAATCAACACACTGAGCTATCCTTAATTAAGATTTTGAGGCGTTCGATAAGCCCGGTACCCCGAATTTACCAATATACCAATTCATTAGGGTTGAGTAGGTGATAAGATAGCGTCGTTGTTCAACTGTGTTGCTTATTTTATCTCGATATTGAATTCATGCGGCTCGCGGCCTCTACGATATTTGGAAAGTAGCCTGCGACCCCTGGCATAAGCGGTATCTTAAAAAACCCTAGAAGTGTACCGTGGTTCAAGTCGGTGGTTCGGAATCAAAAATAATAAATATCGGCCTGGTTCAAATGACCATTGTAGTCAACAAACACCATGGTTACCACAAACGACACTATAGGGTTGAGTACTGTCGCTGTGTATAGGTATCAGACAACTGTGTATTTCACGCCTATATTAGCATATGACGTAGACTTCCTATTGCGATTATGTCGAGCGTTTATAAGCTCGTGCAAGGGCTAAAACGAGATGAGACTTCATGCGACCTACTGGGAAATACGTGTAATAAACTGTGTATGAACAATATATTCTGTTCGAAGAGTTCACGACTACAACTCAGGACATTCTCTCAGAGTTAAGTACCAGACAGTTACAGCCTATACGCGGGACATCTACTTGTCTGAGTTCTACTTACAGAGACATAACCATATAAGTTGTTGCATGGTGCTAAGAAATAAGTCGATCGGATATATCATCATCGCAGACTCTTGACGTATACGCCATCTATATACGCAAAACTTCGACTCAAGGTAACGTGTTTTGTATTCCGTTCTGATATATAGACTTCACATGGCACTCCCTAGTTGATTGTGCATGCTATATTGATTATTGTGTGCTCATATTGTTGTTTTGCGTATGATTCATTTTCTGTATAGACCAGTGTTAGTACAGTAACCAGATGTCTAGCAAAGATACTATAGATAAGCCAAACGAGGACTCGCCTCACGTTGAAGTCAGTGACGCCAAACATATTCAACAGGCAACTGTTTTATTCTGTAATTCTGATCAAAGTGAAGGCACTGTTCCTAGTGGCATTAAAAATGAAAGCAAATCGGATATTCACGGTGGTGCTCGATCTAAGCTTCAGGACACAGATAGTGCGTCCGTATTATCGGGTCATGCCGCAGGTCCCATTGGTGGTACTGGGGCTGCAGATTCCGCTAGGACAAGCATCGATACAGAATCGGTGGTGGATTTGAATAATGGCATAGTTCCAAATGGCAAACGAGAAGTGGTTGATAGAGTAGTACTAAGTGACGTGCCAATTACGCCTGAAATGTATTTGGTGATATCACTAATATAACTACGAGACGGCCGAACAGACATTTGCCGCCCGCCGCATATCAGACGCGAGAATCAGAGCAGGATACCGTTCGTAATATACGTGCAGAACCGCGTTTAACAGAGAATATTGCCGTTTCGAGGATAGACGCCGCACCGCGCCGAATGCAACCAGTCGTTGTAAACCAGTGGTTCCCAACCTTTTTTCACCCACGTACCATTTTGAGGTTTTGTGCAGTGCTCGCGTACCACCTATATAAGTTACGCGTGTTTCCACCATTTATGACGTCATACTCACGTATTTGGCCTATGCGAGGTGTGTTAAAAAATTATATTAAACTAGGCCAGGGATGTCAAACATACGGCCCGCCAGACGATTTTATCGGCCCGCATAGCAATTCTGAGTACATTGAAAAAAGATTATATAATCCATCATATCCACACTAATAAACCAAATTACAACGTCCACGTTGACAGTTGAATATCTTGTATTCATCACAATGCATACGCAGGGCTAACGCCAGATTATGACTAACGCGGGGGTGGCCAACCTTTTAGCCATTCACGGCCACATTTCGACCACTCGTGTAGCCTACTGCCGCATTCCAGGGCATTGTCGTAATGAACGAGCTGGACGCCAAATACCCAGGTTAAAGTGTNTATGTCCATTTCTGGTGANCTCCGGACTAATCTATTTAATGATAGGCTTACTATGCNCAANAAAATCGCGAGTGGTCNCTGGTAATGTTAAGGAAGGAAGTGCTCATAGTAGCGCGAGGCGCGAAAACAANTCAGATTCANCGATGAATTTCGTCATTGATNTTAGTAGTTTTACATATTACCATCAACCATTTANCCTTTTTCATCNCGTGTGATCAGATTCACTGGTATAGAGTTGATGTAGGGGTGTTTTCGAAAATTTAAAGCAAGTTANAAATTATGATGCATCTTCGGGTGGGCCAATTGATATTAGTCACTTTGTAGCATGCTGTTATTTCTTTACCTCCAATCAGGATTGTTAGTATAGTGAGGAACACACGACTCCGAGCTGATATTTCCATGTGAGGCGCATCATTTGGACTGATGTTCGCATCTGTATTGTGGGTCTCTGATTGCAAAGGGTGCTACTATATTAAAATCGAAGCGCAAAGAAAATTTGAAGATTGATTAAAATCTTTCAAGAAATCGGGAGGCAATTCGTAAATTCGAATTGCATGTCGACAACCGCCAACACATACCAATTGAATTGCGTGTCTACGGCCGCACAATTAAATTTCCTCTTACGGCCGCAGGTTGGCCACCCCTGGACTTAACCAAATGGAACACTGAAATATGTCTACTTGTATCGCCGGCAAAGGCATTGTTTTAGCGGTTCTTAACTGTATTCAACCGGACAAACATAGTATTTTCGCAAATTTCATTGCTCGCAAATAATGGTGTTGCGACTCGCTAGAATGAAACCCCTACGGTCCGTGTATTATCTATATATGCTTGGTAATAAAGTATTCCAGCGATAAGCAATGGCACGAGGCAACATTTTGGATTCCGTTGACTGGTCCGGCCCGCGAGCGATTTCGTGACTTAGATCCGGCCCGCGATGCAAATTGAGTTTGGCACCCCTGAACTAGGCATTATCAGCCAGGGTTGATGGGATGTATGGAATTTTTTTTTTTCACCACAAGTCACAAGCAGAACAACATATTGAAATAAAAACACGCAACAAAAATCAATTTATTTAATGCGATGGCTGCATTTGTTTATTTTTCACTAACTTGTCGATGCGTGGCATACGTTTGCTTACAGCGCATCGAAAGTCATGTATTGGCGCAACCAGTCGGTTTCGTTTCTTCGACTTGATAGTCAATAGGGATGAAAACCCTTGCTCGCATTCCCACGTACAATGAAAAATTAGCAGCTGGGCAATAGCATGAGACGACGGCTTCAAAAACACAAAATCAACCTCACCTGAACTAATTACTCCCTTCGGTCGAAAAAAAAAACACAGAATCTACTCGCGTACCACCTGGAAGACCTTCGCGTACCACAGGTTGGGAACCACTGTTGTAAACGAACAACTTCCGATACAACACATAGCTTCGCAATCGTTAGTGCCCAGTCAGGCGCGACCGCAGATTTCCAATATCGCTGCACATTCACCGCGTACTAATATGAATTTTGAATCAGTTTCTGTGAATGCACATGACGCGGAAATACAGCGTCAAATGATGTTGGTCGTGAACAAATTTAAAAAAGTCAAATTTGAAACACGTTTCCCGGAGCAATTCTTTGAGCAGGCTGAATTACTATTCGATGCCTTTGGAATAAATTCTAATCACGCTCGTACGACGTTTGTTATGTTGAACATCGATCAGGATGTCATTAAACATACCTTCAACGGCAGATTAGATACCAAAGTCGCTGATAGTTACAAGAATGCTAAGAGCGCTCTACTTCAGCGGTATATGTCACAATCGAAAAAGCTGGCCAATAACTTCACTAGCATCATGGCTCTTGCTAAACAAGGTGGCTGGACGCCGGAACAAGCTTTTGACTATACCAATGAATACCATTCCGGTCATGTTGACAGTGAGGCGAATAGACAATCCTGGCGATCTATGTTCGTCGAATTATTGGATCCCAGGGTACGCCCAGCGTATATAGCCCAAGGGCCAGAGATTGATATCCACGAACTATTGACGATAGCTCAACGCGCGGATGCGAGTTTCACGAAAAATACTGGTTATGTCAATGCGGTACATTCACAAGCCTCTAAGTGTGCGATTCAATGTAATTGGGAAAAAGACCACGGCGCGACTGATACTTCTACTACAGTTCAAAATTTTTAGTTGGGGTGGACGGGCTTGAACAGATTCCTGCAATTATTGAATTTGAGCTCATACACCCGACTTCGTTCAAAGGTTCATATCTTTGGTTTCGTTGCGACTTGTCTGCAAAATGTGTTTCGCTGGTTGATTTTGACATTGAACGTTGCCTTATGGAAGTGGAAAATCTGTCATTGAGTTTGACTTGGATTTATTCGATTATTCATTCCCGTTTGACAAAGCTAAGGTACCCTGTGACTTCATTGGGGCAGCTTTTATCTTGGTATTATCTTTGCTTATAATACTTGTGTCTTTGGTCAACGTGAAGGTTGCATTCTACGCAGGGCGCGGTCTTTCAGTTCATTCGCCGCCAGCAGCGAACACGCCTGAAATTTCCGGTTCCCACGACAGAGAGCACCACGTGGTCTTAGAAAACACGCTGGAATTGGGCCGTCACATCGATCATAATGATCTTACCGCCAAAATTCATTCACATCAGATTGAGCCGGCAATGGGTGCATCAGCTACAAGCGTTTTAGGAAATCCAGACAATGGCAGACCAGCAAGCTCGCCTTCCAGGCAGGAGGTACCAAATACTAATCTGTCAAATTCTCCTTCCAGACGCAATTTCGTTAGTCCGGTTACCACGAGGTTAGGACGTATTGTGCGAAAACCGGTGAGGCTAAACGATTATGGAGTATCCGTTCATTCTGTATCTCACGATTGTGCTGTCAGCTGTGACGTTGATTCGACGAACCACGGGAAATAGCACTGAAATTTCTGTGGATATTGAAGTTTGTACAAAGAATGCTGTTTCTGAATTTATTGATATTACCCCTCCAGATGAATGCGTTCATAACCCCGTGCACCATTCGGAGAAGTGCTCAGCGGACATATATGCATTACGCGACCGCTTCCATCATTTTCCGGGACAAATGTGTTATGTCACTGAGCGTCAGTGGAGAACTCATTACTTATTTTTTGGTACTTACAGCCAAGAAGTATCTGATGAAGTGCAATACCAGGTTCCACGTGCCGAATGTCAGCACGCTATCGTTACTAAATTGTCACAATATGGTAATCTGGAACCGATAGAAGGCCTGTATTCTACCAATAATTCTCTACACTTGGATTGGTCCTGGCCAACTTCAGACGAAGGGTATCTGCGAAACTTGATTGTTCATGACTTAGATATTGTCTATGACACTTTGACCTTAGCCTTGCGATCCGATTCAAGTGATTTGTCACATTGTGTTTCGACTCAAGGATATTGCCGAAACGATCTTGCCACAGTGGTATGGGATTCTGGTGCATTACGTAGATACCATTGCCCAACTGTGTTATTACGAAAAAATAGCCCAATTGTAATCCATTACGGACAGCATTACCCGTATGCTACAAGAATTGAGATGCCGTCACTGGGATTGAGTTTCAGATCACGAAGATCGTGTCAATCGGACACCACGAGGTGTATCAGACAGAGACCTATCATCTGTCTCGTCAACGATTTCTACGTGGTG
Organism: Botryllus schlosseri; assembly: GCA_000444245.1. NCBI lineage: Eukaryota > Metazoa > Chordata > Ascidiacea > Stolidobranchia > Styelidae > Botryllus > Botryllus schlosseri. The sequence continues at coordinate 11,123 of ATSW01108362.1, read as the reverse complement.
CCGAAGCGTTGTAAGGTTGAAGATATGCGACGATTGACGATTGGACAGCCTGCAGCAAGTTCCAATCGTACCAGTTCGAGCATGCGTCTTCTACTAGCAACGATACAGGAGGTAAAAGACCGATCTGATTCCCAATACCGTAGTCTTGTGTCCAATTTGAACGCATTTGAATGTAACGCTGAACAGCAGATGTACGCGATTCAAAAATCGCTCATTCCACTCAATACGAATGCTGCCTTATACTTGACTCCAACCAAAGGTCGACCACGGTTTCGTCAAGCGGGCGACGTCATTCAGGCTCAACAGTGCTTTCGACAGTCTGTTATAGTACAGCAAAGCTTGTTCATGCCAGATGGTAGATTATCAGCTAAACCAATTGTGCGTTTCGGCCAAAACTTATCACGAATAGCTACCCTAGTAGATAACGGAACAGCTTACTTGGGTTCGCTTACTTTAGACATCGGATCGCCTAATAAAACGAAAATCTTCAAAGTAGGGAAATCGTTTTTCAAATATGTAAATCCGTCGGTTAGACAGATTCAATTCTCTTTACATGACGGTTTATATACTGTTGTTGAATCGACACATCCCGAGAATCTTACTGAAACGTTTTTAGATATATTCAGTAAAATAGACCCTTCGCTTGGTACAGATTATGATAGCGTGTTAGCTCACATGTCTCAAAGCATGTTGCTAATTCAAAAATTGCGTGACTTATCAGCCTCCCATTTAGCTAATCGTAGTAAAATTGTCGATCATGTCGATGCCGATCCATCGATTCCAGTTAAAATAGTTTACGAAGCTTTTAGGGGCAGTGTCTTATACTTGCTTGCTTGCGTAACAAATCCAATTGTCCAATATACCTTGCTTTTCTGTCTATTGAATGCTATGATCTGGGGATTGTATCTTACGTGTAAATTATTTTGTTCTAAACGTAATGAAATGCGTAAGACCTTTCGTGACAAGCGTATTGCCGCTGTGGAGTTTATTTCAGACGCACGGAACACGTTACGCGAATACATGTCGACTCGACGCGGTGCTACAGCTTCTACCGATACTCGTGGCAACTACTCCGATCAGAACATTGAATTGCGATCAATCGATTCGGGCGAGAATATTCTTGAGGCACAATCTGACGGGTATGACTCAGATGCGAGCACTGGACGTCCAACAGTCGACATCGGTACTCGCGCGGCCGCTTTTACGACACGACGAAATTGCAATCGAATCGCCGCAGAAAATAGCCGACATGACCGAGAACGCTCAGCTCTCACTACAATCTACGCCGGATGCCAACCGGTGCGATCACATCGTTCCTGAAACGCCAGTAACCACAGATGATATTCCTGCCATAATGGTACGTGATCGAGAGCTTGAGACTTGTGCCATTCTGACCCGTCATGATTCATCTGCGGCTTCGCCAAATTGCCGCGGCCCACAGAAGAAATCCGAGATCCTGGTAAGTCCTAACTCACCGATGAGTTCAGGCAATCGCCCTGCCACAGATGAGTAAAGCTGAGAAGCACCGCGCGAGAACGCGTGATTGAGATAGACGTCGATTCTATCCAATCAAAATTGTACTTGCGCGGTACAATTGTTGTTATGTAACGGCCACATTGTATATACCAGTGGCCATGGACTGTTGTTAAAGTTGGATAGCCTCTCAGACTTGGCTGGTGTTTTGCACTTGAGCAAGCCTGCTGAGATGTATTGTGTATTTTTTTTTGTGTTAGGCTACCTTAGTTAGTTGTTAACCTACCTTTTCTTGTATGTTAATCTGGATTGTTGTGTAGTGTTAGGTTACTATTACTTATTCTAGTGTATTATTCTGGAATTGTGTTGTGATCTGATAGGCTAACTTGTACATTATAAAAGCTGTAGAAAATCTTGTTCATCTCTCTCGTTGTGTTAGGGTTCGTTGAGTTGATTTATTAGTAGAATTGTCTTGGCTTAATGAATTGCTGTTGTCTACACCTATACTTATGATGGTTTACTCCCGCTTCATTGCATGTCCGCTCCTTCAAGCAGGAGACGGTGTCGCTGTGTATAGGTATCAGACAACTGTGTATTTCACGCCCATATTATCATATGACGTAGACTTCCTATTGCGATTATGTCGAGCGTTTATAAGCTCGTGCAAGGGCTAAAACGAGATGAGACTTCATGCGACCTACTGGGAAATACGTGTAATAAACTGTGTATGAACAATATATTCTGTTCGAAGAGTTCACGACTACAACTCAGGACATTCTCTCAGAGTTAAGTACCAGACAGTTACAGCCTATACGCGGGACATCTACTTGTCTGAGTTCTACTTACAGAGACATAACCATATAAGTTGTTGCATGGTGCTAAGAAATAAGTCGATCGGATATATCATCATCGCAGACTCTTGACGTATACGCCATCTATATACGCATAACTTCGACTCAAGGTAACGTGTTTTGTATTCCGTTCTGATATATAGACTTCACACGGCACTCCCTAGTTGATTGTGCATGATATTTTTGATTATTGTGTGCTCATATTGTTGTTTTGTGTATGATTCAATTTCTGTGTAGACCATTGTGTAATACATTACCCAGATGTCTAGCTCAGATATCAAAAAAGAGCCAGCGGAGGACTCGCCTCACGTTGATGTCAGTAACGCCAAAATTATTCCACAGGCAACTGTGTTACCAGGTTATTCTGATCAGAGTGTAGGCGCTGTCCCTAATGGCATTGAAAATGAAAGCAAATCAGATATTCACGGTGATGCTCGATCTCAGCTTCAGGACACAGATAGTGCGTCCGTTTTATCGGATGATTCCGCATGGACGAGCATCGATACAGATTCTGAGATAGATTTGAATAATGGTATAATTCCACATGACGACCGTGAAGTAGTTAATCGAGTTGTGCTAAGTAACGTTGCCATTACGCCAGCAAATGTATTGAGTGATTTGACTAATGTAACTACGAAAAGACGACAAAACGGGCAAATCGCGCCTTCCGATCATCAAACGCGCGTTACCTCACGAGTAGCAGAGTCGGCGGTCGTGCAAAATATACGCGCCGATACGCGTTATCAGAAAATTTAGCCGCGCCAATACTATCGCAGTCAAAATTCACACGCGCACAATTTCCGGTGCAAGACATAGCGTCGCAATCGATAGTGCCTAGTCAAGCGCGGCCGTCAATGCACAATATAACCGCGCCACAGTCAATTCACAATATTGCCGCACAGTCACCGCGTGCTAATATGGATTTTGAATCGGCTTCGGTGAATGCACATGACGCGGATATTCAACGACAAATGACATTAGTTGTAAATAAACTGAATAATATTAAAAGTGAAACACGTTGTCCGGAACAAAGCTTTGAGCTAGCTGAATTAACAACCGACGTTTTTGGAATAAATTCCGTTCACGCTTGTGCTACGTTCATTATGGCCGTGGCTAATCAAGGTAATTTGTCACCTGAACAAGCGTTTTACTACACCAATTACTTTCATGCTGGCCATGTTGACAGTGAAACGCGTAGACGTTCAATAAGATCTATGTTTGTCACACTTTTGGAACCACGCGTGCGCCAGGCTTTAGTCGCTCAAAGGCCAGAGATTGATATCCACGAATTGTTGACGATTGCTCAGCGCGCTGATGCTAGTTTTACGAAAAATTCTGGTTATGTTAATGCAGTGCATTCAGATTTTTCACCGCCAACGCCAGCAATGCAAGACAGTGAGAAGCCAAACCTACCCAATAATTCGGGTTCGGTCGAAGGTCAAGTTATGCTGTTACACCCCCTTTGCTGGTATCATCATCGTTACGGTAAGAGGGCCTCTAAGTGTGTAACCCCGTGTAACTGGAAAAATCAGCGCTGGGTTGCCGCTACATCTTTACAGGAGCGAAATTTTTAATTAGGGTTTACGGGCTTGAACAGATTCCTGCGATTATTGAATTTGAGCTCAGATACCCGACTTCGTTCAAAGGTTCATATCTTTGGTTTCGTTCCGACATGTCTGCAAATTGTGTTTCACTGGTTGATTCTAACAGTGAACGTTGCTTTATGAAAGTGGACATTCTGTCAGTGAATTTTGGATCTGAATTTGATTATTCAGTCCCGTTTGACAAAGCTAAGGTACCCCGTGACTTCATTGGGGCAGCTTTTATCTTGGTATTATCTTTGCTTATAATACTTGTGTCTTTGGCCAATGTGAAGGTTGCATTCTACGCAGGGCGCGGTCTTTCAGTTCATTCCCCGCCAGCAGCGAACACGCCTGAAATTTCCGGTTCCCACGACAAGGAGCACCACGTGGTCTTAGGAAACACACTGGAATTGGGCCGTCACATCGATCACAATAACCTTGTTGCGAAAATTCATTCACATCAGATTGAGCCGCCAATGAGTACAGGAGCTACGAGCGTTTTAGGAAATACGGACAATGGCAGACCAGCAAGCTCGCCTTCCAGTCAGGAGGTATCGAATAATAATCTGCCAATTTATACTTCCAGAAACGATATAGTTACTCCGCTTAAAACAAGATTAGGACGTGTGGTTCGAAAACCGGCGAGGCTGTGCGATCATGGAGTATCCGTTCATTCTGTATCTTACGATTGTGCTGTCAACTGTGACGTTGATTCTACCAACGACGGGAAATAGCACTGACATTTCTATAGACATTGAAGTTTGTACAAAGAATGCTGTTTCTGAATTTATCGAAATTACCCCACCTGACGAGTGTGTAAATAACCCCGTGCATCATTCACGAAAATGCACAGCTGACATCTATGCTTTACGTGACCGCTTCCATCATATCCCGGGACAAATGTGTTATGTCACTGAGCGTCAGTGGAAATCTCATTACTTCTTTTTTGGTACTTACAGCCAAGAAGTATCTGAGGAAATTCAGTACCAGATTCCACTTGCCGAATGTCAACACGCTATCGTTACTAAATTGTCACAATATGGGAATCTGGAACCGATGGGGGAAGGCTTGTACGCTACCAATAATTCCTTGCACGTAGATTGGACCTGGCCAACGTCAGATGAAGGGTATCTGCGAAATTTGATTGTTCATGACTTAGACATCGTCTATGACACCCTGACCTTAGATTTACGATCCGACGCGAGTGATATGTCAAAATGTGTCCCCACTCAAGGACATTGCCGAAACGAATTAGCCACGGTCGTATGGGACTCTGATGCATTATCTAGATACCGTTGCCCAACTGTGATGATACGAGAAAATAGCCAAGTTGTGATCCATTACGGACAGCGTTATCCATATGCTACAAGAATTGAGATGCCGTCACTGGGATTAAGTTTCAGATCAAGAAGATCGTGTCAATCGGAGACCACGAGGTGCATCCGAGGGAGACCTACTATTTGTTCAATCACGAATTTTATGTCGTGCCGAAGCGTTGTAAAGTAGGAGATATGCGACGATTGAAGGTTGAACAGCCTGCAGCAAAATTCAACCGTATCAGTTCGAGCATGCGTCTTCTACTTGCAACGATACAAGAGGTGAAGGACCAATCTGATTCCCAGTACCGTAGTCTTGTGTCCAATTTGAACGCATTTGAATGTAACGCTGAACAACAAATGTACGCTATTCAAAAATCACTCATTCCATTAAATACGAATGCTGCCTTATACTTGACTCCAACCAAAGGTCGACCACGGTTTCGTCAAGCGGGCGACGTCATTCAGGCTCAACAATGTTTTCGACAGTCTGTTATAGTACAGCAAAGCTTGTTCATGCCGGATGGAAGATTATCGGCTAAGCCAATAGTGCGTTTCGGGCAAAACTTATCACGAATAGCTACCCTAGTAGATAACGGAACAGCTTACTTGGGTTCGCTTACTTTAGATATCAGTTCGCCAAATAAAACGAAAATCTTCAAAGTAGGAAAATCGTTTTTCAAATATGTAAATGGGTTCCTAGTTTCGCAGAACGCGTCGGTTAAACAGATTCAATTCTCCTTACATGACGGTTTAGATACAGTTATTGAATCGACACATCCGGTGAATCTTACTGAGACGTTTTTAGATATATTCAGTAAAATAGACCCTTCGCTTGGTACAGATTATGATAGCGTGTTAGCTCACATGTCACACAGCATGATGCTAATTCATAAATTGCGTGACTTATCAGCCTCCCATTTAGCTAATCGTAGTAAAGTTGGTGATCATGTCGACGCCGACCCATCGATTCCAGTCAAAATAGTTTACGAAGCTTTTAGGGGCAGTGTCTTATATTTGATTGCTTGCGTAAAAAACCCCATCGTCCAATATATTTTGATTTTCTGTCTCTTGAATGCTATGATCTGGGGATTGTATTTAATTTGTAAATTATTTTGTTCTAAACGTTACGAAATGCGTAAGTCCTTTCATGACAAACGTATTGCCGGTGTGAAGTTCATTTCAGACACGGTGAACACGTTACGCGAACGCATTTCGACGACTCGACGCGGTGTTACAGCTTCTACCGATACTCGTGGCAACTACTCCGATCAGAACATTGAATTGCGATCGATCGATTCGGGCGAGAATACTTCTGGGGCACAATCTGAAGAGTATGATTCTGACGCAAGCACTAGACGTCACACTGTCGACATCGGTTCCGAACGACCGCTTTTACAACACGAAGAAACCATAGCCGATGAAGCTCAGCTCTCACTACAATCTCTGCCGGACGTCAACCGGGGTGATCAAATCGTTCCTACCTCAATGGTACATGATCGAGAGCCTGAGGCTGTTCTGACCCGTCACGATTCGCCAACAGTGCCGCTTCCAAAGAAGAAATCCCCAACCACAGTAAGTCCTGACACACCGATGTGTTCAGGCAATCGCCCTGCCACAGAGGAGTAAGCTGATGAGCACCGCGCGAGCGCGATGATTGAGATAGACGTCGATTCTATCCAATCAAAATTGTACTTGCGATGTACAATTGTTATGTAACGGCCACATTGTATATATGGGTGGCCATGGACTGTTGTTAAAGTTGGATAGCCTTCCAGACTTGGCAGGTGTATTGCACTTGAGCAAGCCTACTGGGATGTATTGTGTATTTGTTTTTTTGTGTTAGGCTACCTATTGTAGTGGATTAATCCGGATAGTGTAGTGTTGAATAACAATTCTTGCTCTGGTTATCTGGAGTTATATTGTTTTGTATAGGCTAACTGTAGTTAGTTGTTAGGCTTCCTCTTTCTAGTAAGTTAATCTGGATTGTTGTGTAGTGTTAGGTTACTATTGCTTATTCTAGTGTAGTAATCTGGAATTGTGTTGTGATCTGATAGGCTAACTTGTATATTAGAAAAGCTGTACAAAACCTGTTCATCTCTCTCGTTGTATTAGTGTTTGGACTTTGATTATTTAGTGGTGATTGGCTAAATGAATTACTGTTGTTTACACCTATACGTTGATATTTACTTCCGCTTCATTGCATGTCCGCTCCTTCAAGCAAGGGATGTTGCAGGTGTGTATAGGGCGTATCACAACAGTGTATTCTACGCCATAGTAGCACAATGACGTAGACTTCCTATTGCGTTAATGCCGAGCGTTTATAAGCTCGTGCAATAGCTAAAACGAGATTAGACTTCATGCAAATCTACTGAATTAACGTCTAATAAACTGTGTATGAACAATATATCTCGTACGAAGAGTTCACGACAGCAACGGAGGACATCTCTCAGAGTTAAGTACAGACAGTTACAGCCTATACGCGGGACATCTACTGGTCTGAATTCTACTTACAGAGACATAACCTTATAAGTTATAGTATGCACCTGACAGCTAACCATTTTAAACAATACTGATATATGGGGGCCATAAGCGTTCATGATAGTTTCATGCTATTGACTATTAAACATAGAAAATCATAGTTAACATAATATACAATCACACATGTCTTGAAACTGAGAAATGCATATATATATATATACATATATATATACAAGATGTGACAATGTTAATAAATGTAATACAGTACCGAATAGTAGTCGGCTAAAAAGCTAGAATTGAACTCGAAACCGATTCAATCAGTAATTCAATGGGCTCAAAAGAGTTCAAATAAATAAAACCGCCATCAGAATAAATATTATACATTAAATTTTTCAACATGAAAACTATAAGTATGGTATCTATTTTTCATCAACAAAAGTTGCCTTCAGTGCTAACCAGAACCGAATTTTGGTAGAAGTTCTCCTATAAATGTTCATAGATGCACCTCACATCCTGGGTTTATGCATATGCACATTGCGACGATGGACGATGCCATGTATAACAGGCCTATCACTCTGCTGTCAACAAATCAGCATTCCTACGTACCATATTTCTGATTTTTGCTGATGCCAAGCGAAATGTCATCGGAATGTTCTTGCTGTGAAATCCCATTTCCGTATTGCAATTGCTTCTGTGAACATGCATGATCTATTATAGTTTGAAGATAATGAAGGTAACGATATGAACACCGAACAAAGAAATTCTACAATTCGTGCCATCTAGCTTCATATTTGTAAAAATGCTATCACGTTTTGTGTCAAAGTCCTGCTTAGGACATACTAAATTTATATAAACATATTTAATTGGTGACAAATGTCTCCCATTAAGAACGAGGTCAAATCTTGCAAGGTATCAGCTATCACATTCACAATAATATGAACTAACACCAAATAACGCCTGGTGTGACATTAGAAAACCTTATTTACAAAGAAAATAAACAGTGCATTTAAAATATTTCAGAGTTGATTTCATCATAAATTGGTTCGGAATTTGAGAAATCTAGTTTCTTCAGTAGTAAATGTTTTGGCGAACAAGACTAAACTTATTTTTTATGTGTAAGAAGACAACAGCACTAGAGCCCTGTTAAATTTACATAATATGAAGAATAAAGCATGTTTCGGCATGCAAATCAATGCAGCAGCCACGTCACACTAGCAGCAAAAGTAACTGTAATAAATGCAGTTATCATCAACTTTTACATGCCTATACTAACATTAATTTATTGCACTTGACGACGAGAACCGATTTATTCTGAAGTGATGATTAAATCAGATTGAGGTATCACATTCACTTACTATTAGTATATTTAGATATGACGGATTACTATTTATGAATGATGTGTGAATGACGGAAGTTATTTAACCACAGCGAAGCTGGACACACGCACTGAGCGCTGTAGATCATCAGAAATATGATTGATTTAATCTCACTTATGCCAAGTAGGGTCTGCCGGGTTGTCGCCTGGTTCCCAGTTTTCAACAACCCTTCCACATGAGAAACACTTCACTCTATCCGAGTATCCAGTAAAGTAGAATCCCGCCGCAGCAAGATCGATCTTGCTGACATGGACAGACATTGGATAGTGCTGGAACGTGGAAAGACGATATTGCTCTGACCGTACATCACCTATGAAGCAAGAAATGGAATGATGCCACATCTGAGTTTCGATAATTTATTATGTGTGCAGTGCAGGAATGGAGCACACTGCTGTTCAAAGATGAGAAAATTTATCATAACCAAAAATGACATACCGTTCCAATGATATTGTAATGCATGCCTCAACATATATTTGATAGATGGATGCATGACTGATTTTTTGCAAACATTGGGTTGTGCGAAAGAATTTGCTTCATTGCTTTGGAATTCAACAACCTCTTCTGGTTCAAAATCTTCCAGGTAACAATGTTTATTTTTGAATGATTTATCACCACCATCTAGATCAGGGTGGCAAACTACGGGCCGCATTCAACATCTGAATGACTGAATCTATTTGGGGGACACACTATATACACTGAGTGAGAGTACTATTCAAAGCGCAATATTTTATTTAACTACATGGTGACCAATGAAATATGGAGATAATATATATGGATATTTAAAGCAAACCAAACATAAGGCTTTTCGAAGTACAGAATTGCAATATTGCAGCAAAACCAAACATTGGTTTGAAAAACTTCTTGGAGACGCAAAACTTCAATATACATTTAAAAAGTATATCAAGATTGAAACAAACCCGAATATTCTCTGCTAACAGTCGTCAGGGGTAATAGTTAGGAATTGATTGAGAATTGGAAAGAATATTGATTTGATGATAACGTACACACATTAGAGACATTGACAAGATTTTGTAAGATGGAAGTACTCAATAACCAATTTTACAAATGAGGGATGAAAGTCTGTTGTGACGATTCTGAGAACATGATGGAAATTTGAATCTCTGGGCAACAATCTATTCATAGATTTGCTTATTCTACATTTGCTTTACCTTCGGGACCGAAAATGCTGACATCATCCAGCATCATACCATGTCACCTTTAAATGTGCTCTATAATATCCAGATCAGTCAGAGGTCTCAAACTCAAATGTGCTCGCGAGCCAATTTCCTAGTTTTGATGACTCCGCGGGCCACACCATCAATAAAATGGGTACTCAATGTATAATTACCAAGTAGGCTTTATTTGACGGGACGGGATCAAAAAGCCTATTTCGGTAGCTGGACTGGAAAGTTGACTTTTTTTCAGTCAACCACCTGTTAATGTGAAAGAAAAACTGTATTTTCCGGCGGTTGAGCATCTTTTTCTTTTTTAGTCAAGGGACCACGAAGCAGGAAAAATTTACCATTTTTCAGGATTTTTCTCTGGTTTTGAAAGTTATCAAGACCTATTTATATCTACAGATACTGCTCGTTCAACTGGGAAGTTAGGGCACATTGCATTGAAACAGCAGTGACGTAACGCTAGCAGTCTATACTGACAACTTTCCTGCGATTCTATCATTAGAAACTACAGAGGCCAAGCTAAGCAAGAGTATTTTATAAATATAAATTTTATTTTTTGTCATAAATCGATTTCTTAATATATTTTGGGGGTCGCAAGTAGGGTTGGGACTTCGGGATCAAATTTGAAATCCCGGGATCGGGATTTGCACTTCTCAATCCCGGGATTTCCCGGGATTAGCAAAGTAGTAAAATACCCATACAAGCTACCCACACAACATTTATTCCTTGTAGTATTGACGAAAAAACATGCTCCCGTGAATACGAATGAAACCCAGCGACCGAAGGCCACCCGGATAATGAGCGTTTAAATTCATGTACCGCCTGTTTCGTGTAGAAGTTGATTCGTCAAACGTGATCGAAA
>ATSW01108357.1:0-18207 GCA_000444245.1 Botryllus schlosseri | reverse complement strand
AGTTGGTTAGATGCCATCCATTTTGACACTGTCGATAGCTTAGTGTTAATGTTGTCAAATGCATCAGATAGAGCATGCAGCTCTCGGTACGCTCAGGGTTAGTTTTACGTTTCCCGAATAAGGTTGAAAATACTCTTTGTATGCTAAAGTTTGCGCACCCAAGTTCCAAGGGGTGCAACTTGCGGCTGTACATCATCGGCATTTCGGCGTCGACCATTTCCACACCCGTACACACGAAGACAAATAAAGGGGTGGCCAACTTGGGACTCCACGAAATGCGCCGCCAGAAACAATCAGGGAACGCGTAGGCCGAACTCTTCGATATTGATATGTCAAAGTGTGCAAGTGTGCATCTGTTCTAATTGGTAAAGATGTGCCGATATCAACCGTGTCTAGAATTTAGATGCGCAATAACAATGATATCTACGAAGGCCTAGTGGCCTAAACAGTAAGGGCAGTATACATGGTCTCCGCATTGGACCACGAAACAGCAAGTCGGCTTTTCGAAATTATAGAGCAGCCTCCGCACGAGCAAAAAAAACGAGAAATAAAACATCGGCTGCTTGCCGCCACCGACTTTCCACAATAAGGGCGCGCCTGATCATCACGCCCTATTCGAGCGATTGAAAGCCTGCCGCACTCTTGTTGCGGCATATAACCATAGATATTTTCTGAAATGGATTATATTACGTGCGTTTTTCGATTCTTAACATAATCATAAAATAGTAAGAATTCTGTTAGAATCTTCGAAACATTTTAATATCGTTTTTACGCAGCGAGCGGAATGTGTTGCATTCAAATAAATGTTTTATGTAAAAATTATTGATCTGAATATATTTAGTCTGAGGTCAAATAGTAATAACATTACTTACTGCTGGTTCCGGGTAATGATGATGATGTGGGCATGGCATCAGCGACACCAGATCTTCGAGCTTGACCACCTTCCTCCGCACGGTATTGATCGCGTGAAACTAATTAGCAAGTGTATTAGTCAACACTGAAAATGTAAAGACAAATGATATGGAAGTTGAAATGTTTCTGAACAACAGTTCGAGACTATCTGTTAGGAGCTTTATGATCTGACACACCTAAACCAGGGGCGGGCAACCTCTCCAGTCGGCGGACCGGATATAGCAAAATTAAATACTTGCTGAATCGAAACGTTATTCGCCCATTTATCCAGATATACAAGGAATAAATCGCATTTAATGAATGTATTTTAACGACTGCAATGTAACTTCAAAGCCATTTCTTGCCAATAATGACGAAGACAATGTGGATTTGAGAACAGCATTGTCATTGTCATACAGGCACCGTCATGTTTGCTTCTCTCTGATCGATCAACACGGTGCAATCCTTAATTAAGATTTCAAGGCGTTCGATAAGCCCGGTACCACAAATGCACCAAGATCTCTTCATTAGGGTTTAGTACAGGGGTGGCCGACATTTTTGCCATTCGACTACTCATGTAGCCTACGGTCGCATTCCAGGACATAGTCGTAATGAACTATCTGGGTGCCAAATACACATGTCAAAGTCTCTATGTCCTTTTCCGTTGAACTCCTGACTTATCTATTTAATCACATAGGCTTCCTATACGCACCGACTACGCGAGTGGTCACTAGTGACTGGTCATGTTATGAACCGTACATAATCGCGCGAAGCGTGAAAATATTTTCTGATTCATCTATGAATTTCGTCATAGATAATAGTGTTTTTCATTTGACTTCTCATCCCATGTTATCATATTCAACTTTAGATTTGATGGAGGGTGTGATTTTCGAAAATTTAGGAATAGATATAAATGATGAATCATCTTCGGGTGGGCCAATTGTAATTAGTCACTTTGTTGCATGTTGTTATTTCTTGACCTACCATCAAGATTGTCCGTATAGTGAGGAGTACACGACTGCGAGTTGTTACTTCTATATGAGGCGCATCATTTCCCTCTGCTGTTCACGTCTGTACTGTGGGGCTATGATTGCAAAGGGCGCCACTATATTAAAATCGATAAACGAAGTCACATTGANTCGCNCGCAGCGCGAAGAAAATTTCAAGATTNATTAGGATCTCTCAAAAAATCGAGACTCAATTTGTAAATTCAAATTGCATGTCGATGGCCGCCCGCACATACGGTACTAATTGAATTACTTGTCCACAAATTTCCCTTCTACGGCCGCAGGTTGGCCACCCTGGTTTAGTAGGTGACGAGATATAGCGTGGTTGTTCAACTGTGTGGCCTATTTTATCTCGATATTGAATTCATGCGGCCCGCGGCCTCTACAAAATTTGAAAGTGGCCCGCGACCCGTTTCGAGTTGGCGACCCCTGGTATAAGCGATGTCTTACAAAAGCCTAGAAGTGTGTCGTGCTACAAGTCGACGGTTACGGAATCAAAAATATGAAATATCGGCCTAGTGTAAATGACCATTGTAGTCGACAAACACCATCATTACCACAAATGACATTAGGGTTGAGTACATCGTAAATGCCGATAATGCAAGTCTTCTCGCTTCGACTAACTTACGAGTAAGCACCACCCTCGCTCACTGCGCAGTGCGCATACATGTGTATAATAACATACAGTCACTAAAATTTGCCGCTTACGCAAGTGGCAGGAAATCTCTGAATACTGGGGCCGCGGGCCACATTATCATGTAAGACAGAAAACTGTCCGCGGGCCGGACAAAATCCCTTCGCGGGCCGGATCCGGCCCGCGGGCCGTATGTTGCCCACCCCTGACCTAGTGCGTTATAGTTCAGTAAGCAATAGCTCAAATACAAGTTACACGAGCTCATTACGCTCAACTACACCTCTGTTCAATGTATACAGATGAAGAAGCCTTTTTCAGCTCATATCGGCTCTACTAGATAGTTTGTGAGAAAAGTAGGACTGCAAAAAACCAGCACAAATGGTGATATATAAAATTAATAAATAGGCTTACATAATCATACGTTTCCATGGGTTCTTGAGACAAACGTATGTATCGCATAAGATGACTGCACCGGGGAAAAAAAATCCGTTACGAGTGAGTCCTCACGTCACTGTCAACATTGTCTGATAGCGCAGGTACAGTAGAACAAGAGGGCTCTTTTCAAGAAGTTGATATCAGTTGGACGAATTTGAGGACCAATCCAAGACTATTGAATAGAAAATATTTGTTTCAAAAATTTGCAATAAAAGTGAACTAACTATTCAGTATTCACGCAGATATCAGATTAGATACAATTGTGCGTGACAGAAGTGTGTCTTTCATAGAATAATTAAATAATGGAATGGAAAGTTGCACGTGACGCTACCACCAATTTTACTCTGGCACAGGTAGCATACTTCCTGGATTATTAATCATTTTAGTGAATTTTACCCGCAAACATTCAGGAAAATCTTTATCACGAAGGTAACCGAGTGCAGCAGAATCAAATTCATTATCCAAGGATATATCAGTTTACTTACGAAACACTGCGATGCTTACCAGTATTTTAAACACCAAATGTATTTCAAAAAGGTGCCAATTGCAATACATACAACCTGCACATTAGGGCATTTTTCATATTCTTTCCATCAGCCGTAACCCAAGCTTGATGAGTCCCTGATTCGTGGCGTGCCATGGCGGCTCCATCGTTTTACTGGTCAAATCCAAATGCTGCTCCTAGAAAATACGATAAATACCAAAGGAAAATTGTAAATTTTATGCAGAAGTCAATATAAATATTTCACACAGGTAGGTTACAGAAGCGCAGGAGAGGTGATCAGCCCCCCAGGTTGAGAACCACTGACCTAGCCCATTATAGTTCAGTAAGCAATAGTTAAAGTACACGTTACACGAGCTCATTACGTTCAACTACATCTGTGTACAGTGTACACAGATGAAGCCTTTTTCAGCTCATATTGCATAGTCCGTAGGCTACTCTGCGAGATTGTTCGTGAAAAAAGTAGGACTGCAAAAACCAGCAAATTACATAATCAATGGTGATATATAAAATGAATAAATAGGCTTACATAATCACATGTATCCATGGGTTCTTGAGACGAAGGTCTGTATCACATAAGATGACTGTGCCGGCACAAAACCCATTACGAACGACTCCTCACGTCACTGTCAACATTGTCTGATAGCGCAGGCACGGTAGACCCAGGGGGCTCTTTTCAAGGAGTCGACATCAGTTGGACGAATTTGAGGATCAATCCAAGACTATTGAAAAGAAAATATTTGTTTAAAAAATTCGCAATACAAATGAACTACTCAGTAATCACGCAGATATCATACTGGATATAGTTGTTGTTTTCTGCAATAAGTTGTGCATGACAGAAGGGTGTCTTTCATAGAATAATTAGGAAATGGAATGGAAAGTTGCACATGACGTTACCACCAATTTTACTCTGGCGCAGGCATTATACTTCCTGGATTGTTAACAATTTTAGTGAAATGTTATCAGCAAACATTCATAAAAAATCTTTATCACGATGATAACCGAATGCAACTGCATCAAATTCATTATCCAAGGATATACCAGTTCACTTACAAAACACCGTGATTCTTACCAGTATTCCATACAGCTAATACATTTCAAAAAGGAGCCAATTTCAATACATACTACCTGCAAAATGGAGTTTAGTTCAGTTACCGTATCATAATAAATTCAGGAAAGTCAAATTTGGGGATCGGGCAAAACAAATACTACTGCTTGTGATCCATGGTTTGTTGAAAAGATTGTTTTCTTGGCTGTGCTATTATTAGGACGAATTTTTGGACCTAAAAAAGGGAAGATTTTGACTAAANANTCCAAATTCACACATATTTTGACGATGAAAAACTTAATTTNGACCCCATGTACTTAAATTAGGTGTTTCNCACATAATGTTAGAATTTTACTACCGGTACTTATCTTTATTTGTGNCTGGAGCTGTCTGTTNTTACGAAGTAGTTTGACCTGAAAAAAATCTTTNGGCATGAAAACTGACAAATTTTTACATGAAAAAACCTTATTTTATCNAAATCTGGACCCGTGAAGAATTCCAGTATTAGNTACATCTCGTATTATGGTAGAAATANTTNAAACTTTGTTATAGTNCAACGAAAGATNCTTTCCTACATTTTCGGGTAGAAAGTGTCCGTCCTTACAAAGTAGCTTGGCAAGGATGAAGAAAGAACGTTCACAGTGGCAGTTGTTGGCAGGCAACACTGAAGTTGTACGTACACTGCACTCTCTCTCTCTCTCATTACGACAAAGTTGTCTACATCGCAATTTTTCATCATACGGTTTCTAATATAAGAAACAATGCCCACGCAATCTTGCTTCAGTTAGGATAGTGCAGTAGGCTACGTTGAGCATTTGTTTCATTTGACAGTTTATGATTCACAATGAGCAGACGATGGTCCGTCTGCAACAGTAGGACTATAAAGTAGGCTACAAGATGTAAATTGTAAAATGATAAGTTCACCGACAGTGCAATCATCTATGATACAAACGAAATGCAAGTCGCCAAAAAAAATTCGATTTTGTAAACAATTTTGGCACTTTTTGACCTAACGGTACAATTTTGACAAAATTTTGACCTTAGTTGCCTTAGTTAACACCTTACCACTTGGAATAAACAGTACAGTGTAAAATGTGTTGCAATTGAAAAACAATCAAAACCGTTGCATGACTGTCATACCGGTATTCAATTGCTGACATTGCAGTACTTGTCCACAATGGACAACATTATCGCCTACATAGGGATATCTCAGTGTGGATAGAGAGAACATCCTCTTATCTATATATCAAAAAAGTAAGTTCGATAGCAGCTTCCCATCAGTACCGTAGTACCGGACCTGGTCGCTGCCTGGTCATCAGATTCAAAGCTCGATCATCCAGCAATAAGATCAGACGAATCATATACTACAAAACATCTAAAGAACATTCATATGAATAAGGGATATCAGAAGCCTGCTAAAACATCTAAAACAAACGACCTTACTGCAATGTCAAAACGAGCTGATTTTATGACTATTCTCACATTACATATATTCAATAACATTTACCGCATTTCCATACCTTACAGTACATGGATATTATGATCCTTTACGCCATCAGGTAGCAGAAACTGCTTCAATATATCCATTCCTCCAAGTCTTTTCGTGTACCCTACTCTCTGCCTGAAGCCCGACAAACCACCAATTCAAATTCTAAACTGAAATCGAGCGCACTCTACCGTAACGAAGGTGGTGACCACTCTGCGTCACAGGGAAATATGTATATTTTATTGAAATAATACCCTTAAACTTTTGTTTGGTCAGTTTAACAATATTATTTTACATATACCATGATTTTATGTGATCCCCAAACGTACCGATAGTTTATGAATGCGAAATTGATGATAAATTATCAAGTATAAATTTTCTTGAAAGTAAGCCGCAGTGACAAAGTGTTACAAATAAACGGAGAAATACGCAGAAGCGTTGCGACGATAATGGCCCAATGCGTTTACATGCCTAAAAAGTGTGTCTGTACGCAGAAAAAAGTGTTATGAAGTGTTCAATTCGACCTTGCGGATTTAGAGTGTATACAAATAATTATTATTGATGACAATCAATCTTTCCGCTATCAGGTAACGGTGAAGTCGGATTTCTTGAGAACCCCATGAACAACGGAAGCTCGTGCAATGGGGCTTCGCTCGAGATTTTCGACGGGCCTAACACCAACGCGCCGTCTCTCAGCAACAGCCTGTGCGGGGAATTAACCCGCAACGAGTTGCTGTCAACTGGTGACACGTTGACGTTGATGCTGGTCAGTGTCAATAACAACACCGCCGTCAACTTCACTGTACACTACACCTCTTTTACAGAACGTGAGTTAATTTCAATTTCAAACTATTCTGACTTTTGAGTTAAGATGATCGGTTATAATTAGACATATTATCCAATCTTTATTTTAAATTAAGCATGTTGACCTGAATGGATGAATATTTAATTTGTAAGCAAGTATTCACGCGAACATTAGTGCTGTTATCGGGACCGCATTTCTCAACTTTGATATCGTATTTTTCTGTGAAAACGTTTGTCAACGATAACTATACGCCATTAACGATGATGTTTCTTCACTTACACCCGCAATAGATATATAGAGTTGATAAATAGGCATTATTGTGCCCAACTATGCTTCATATCTTTTCCATGCAATGAGTAGGTCTACCGTTGTGCTATCAGTTAGTTTTAGAGGCTGAACTTGTTTGATGCCGATTTAGATTCTTCCTTATATTGTTATGGACTGTATTATTCCTTACGCTGAACAGTGCAGAAATAATCAAACATGTACCTTACCTAGATAAACCGTTACAGACATTTTGGAACACAAAAATTTACGATGAATATTTCAACTATATGTCCCAGTCACAGATTCTATCTAGAATCTAGATAAAAAAAACTTGACAATACAATTCGAGTTTTTCGTCAATTTAATCTTCGGGACAGAGTGACGTATATATTATCGATACATGTTCTACTAATCACCGCCGGTATGCAACAAATTTAGTGTGCATTAAAGGTAAATATGTCGGAAGTTATTGTAAATGATTACATTTTATATGTTTTCGGCAACCAAGTTCTATGTTTTCCTCGAAATTCGAAATTTACGTATTTTACTATGAGATAAAAGCTACCGATTCGTTTATTATTTCTTTCAAAACAATATTTATGTGCAGGTTAAAAAAAACTATCGCTGATTTTGGAGTGCGGTAAATGCATCAACGTCTCCAGATAATTGAAGATATACGTAGATTAAATACCGTTCGTTTGAATTCGAGAGATATTCCAAAGCTTTGCAGCTGAAGTGTTATAAATCGGCCATTAAAACTCGCATATAATCAATTAGGATTTCGTGTTATTAATTTCATAGATAAAGTTGCGTCACGAAGATTCGTGTGCTGTGTGTAAACTTCAAGTATCTAAGGATTACTGTAATTTTAACCATGGATGATCCTCGCTGGGTCATCTGTAAAAGTATTCTAGATTTCAACTAGCCATATCTCAAAGCTCCGAACCGATGTCCAATTCTAAATTCGAAATAACCTTAGTACTCTTTGTACTCGTCCAGTAAGCGACTGCGGTAGTGACTTCCCATGTGCCAACGGCAAATGCGTATCGACTGACATGCAGTGCGATCCAACAAGAATCGATAACTGTGGTGACTTTACGGACAACCTCGCAGGCCCTCCAGGAAACTGCAGCTGTAAGTACTCGTGGGGAAGTGTATCATCTATTTCTATTTGTGGATCAATAACTGATTTCTGGGAGATACTTATTATTGCCCAACCTGTGGCTCTTGTCCATTTCAAGCTTTGAGTTTTGGTATTTGTCACGCCACTTCATCGTTACATAACGTAATATTGACTGCACCACAGTATATTTCATATAGATTTTCAATACATGATTGTTGACCATTTGACCATAAAGGTAACTATAGCACCCTGCAAACATATAATGGCGGCTTATTAGTGGTAATTTCTGTAGATACCGCTTGACGTTAATGTAGCTTCAAAAATAATTTTCCAAGTGGTCACAGATAAAAGACATAGATAAAAGAAAACTTTGGAAATATATGACGTTTTAATTTCCCGTGAAGATATATTCATGACAGGAAGTCTGTATTTATCCTCATTGTGGTACGTGCTTGAATGTTGTCGTTGAAGATAATTCGGCATAGGGCCGTTCAGTTCACATTTACTCAAATGGTCAATTTTGATATATTAGGCAATGTTAGCTTTTTGGATATTAGCATCGTCAACAGGCATCATCATACTTCTTTCCTCTTGACATTCGATGGAATGATCGTCTCATTCCATGATACCGCCATCCAGTATATTCGCGGTGTACGCCATAAATATAATGCAATATACAAACACTGCCGATTAGGATTAATGTTATAGTACTGTAACTTTCCGCGTAAGAATGTTACCTTCTCACGTAATTCGATACACTTATGAACTAAGTATGCTTCTATGTATTCCAACACACTTAAGAATTCGTTCATTTAATCGTTGCCTAACATCCCAATTCATTGCTATAAGAGCCCTAGCATTATCAAATATTTGTCTGCTTATCCCACTATTCCAGTGTCCTGATTCGTGTTTTCTCTAAGTACATGGACCATTATGGTCGCGTATGGTATAAGCGTATGACGATGTGTAATACCACATTGGTTCAAAACATAGTCACCTGGGTCAGTGTCGCGCAAGTTGGCAAAACCTATTTGAATACTAATAACTAGAAGCACTTCGTTACTGACCTCCTCTGTGAAATATCCATGATTATCTTGCCTTTTTTACACCGAACCGCTTCTTGTTACAGCGGAAACGACTACCACTGACGCTGCTACTACCACAGCTGTCACTACTACTACAACGACATTAGCATCTGGTACAGGATATACTGATTTAACTCCAGTATACATCGGGGTTGGCGTGGCTGGCGGATTGGTCCTATTATATTTGCACTGGTTGATATTCAAGCCTCGATGGATCATTTGGCAGCTGTTGTGGTACTGGCGTCGCGGATGTTGCAGGTACGAAATCATGGTCTATATGTACTATAGCCTGAATGCAGAAATATTGATTGTGTTCTGTACACTCAAGGAGTATTTGCAATTGCTTTGGAAGAAATGCTGTTGACTCTACTCCGTCTATGGATAAAATAGATACGGCAACTCCGGATGTGGACCGAAGAAACGACGAAAGTAATCTGTCTTCCTCGCCGGAGCCGTCGTCATCGGAGCCATCAAGTAAGAACTGTGGTATGTTCGTCTTACACTCTTAGCGATAGGAGGTGTATTTCAACCCTTTTACCACCCCGGACACATGGGTGTGAATATACACCCATGACACACGAAATCAGAATCTACCTCGGACTTATACCGCGGTATAAATCGAGTACACTGTTGTAATTCAAATTATGCATATGCACTTAGGACTGTACGAAGGTATGCACATGGGCACGTAGGGTTTATGACGTTGATAAGATTCTGAGTAAAGTCCTGTTTTCGAGTACTACCCCAAGAAATCCCCCAAAGATGGTAGACGTACACAGTAACCGCCAGGATAGGTGTGGCGAACCTCTTCGGTCAAAGGGCCACATGAGATTTGCGAGCAATTACGCGGGCCACTTGAATGTTGATGACATTTTTTGGTCTTCCGATAGCAGCGAACCGGTTTAGGTAACGGTGAATACAATACTAATAATAATACGCTTCAAAATCAATAACAATTATGATATGACGTTTTTTTTGTTAAGGTAATGAATAAATTCGGTCGATAATAATGTTACCTGCATATATTCTGGGTTGCCTCTGCATACCGCTAGGCTCATTTGACAAATACAGGATTATCCAGCGCTTGGACTTAAACATATGGACGATTTTGGTTAATATGCGAAATATTGTACTTTATGGTCGGAACTGATATTTTAGTCATCGAAATCCCAAATTTCGAGGTCAGGCTAATCAAATTTTGGTTATTTGGTTCTGGTAATTACTTTTTTGATAATTATATTGATATAACTAATTTCGAGAATTACACCGCGGGCCAGTCAAAACTTTCTCGCGGCCAACGGGTTGGCCGCGCCTACGCTAGAACCTTGGGATATGACTTGATAACAATTAGTGTAATTGACTCATGTCCATACGTAGAAGTATGGGAAAACACAATTTGGTATCTCCAAGTGCCGCTCATCTGATTTAAGCCCCAAGCTATGGTTGATATCAAATAAAGATACGAATTTCCAGTCACGGATTTACAGTGTATATGCCCCTTTGTTGCCATACTTAATGTGGTTTCTTACCTGTGTTAAATAGAAAAATATTAATTCTGTTCTGGTCAAATGATTTCTAAAAAAAATTTTTCTCTGTATTATGTGATCGATTTATTGCACTACAACATATAACGCAATCCCCACTGCCCCGATGGTCTCTTGTCTTTGGCATGAGAGTGACAGTAATATAAAAGTATCTCAAAACCTACTGCGTCACGCAACGTCTGATGTGAGTGGAATTTACTTAGGGTTAGCCTGTGTGGCGCTTCGACCACTTTGGTCATTGTTTTGTTAGCATATAGCAGAGAGGTTTATCGCCACTAAGTGGTGTTGTTGCAATACTGACTAATATGCGTTTGCGTGCAGTGTATAATGAGTTTGTCTACATTTGACAACGGTCATTGTTCCGGTATAATTAAACGGTCGGACTCAGATTCGTAATTCCAACTTTTCAGTCCCGTAGGTGAAATATCATTGACAATTTTCGCAAGTTACGTTTAACATTTTGCTGCCGATGTAATTATATCCGACGGTATTAGTAAGTGTCTAACCCACATTATAAAGTAAGGCAACCACAGACCGTCACCACGAAAATATTCGCCTACGCCCTGAGCTATTGCCTATACTGGTATTCATTCTTACAGGGGAAAGCGCCCGTGTGCATATCGAAATAACGGAATCTCCGTTTATACGCGGAATCGCGAAGGAAAAACACCTTTTGGATATCAAACCGTAAAGATAAAGAAGCGCTAGCCGAAATGGCATGATACAGTACGAAAGGATTTATGCAATGACGACCACTATAGGACTTTCGTGTGACATTACAACTCTCTCCATACGTATACGCAACGAATGTAGCGGACTAAACCTCAACACTTTTGAAATATAGCATCATATATATTTGTGATACACTGTATCGTACATACAGTGTGGTGATGTTAATATTCATGATTCGACAATAAGTTACCACAAAATCACCAACAAAGAAGTTACGTGTAATATTTACCTGCATATATCAATTTGAAACGTACAATAACGTGTTCGGACGATCGATATTTCATTGACTGGAGCGAGTTATGCATGATAGACATATTGTACTATGGTGGAAATGCAGGATACTTTTTAATGAATAACGAAATGCCTTTGATTTTTCATTGACAAACGTGCCAATAACATGGGCGAAATATCTTTTTACTTTTCTCCTACTGATTCCGTTGTAAATAAAATATTTGTAGAGCACTCTCATTTGAAAATTATTGTTAAATGCAGGGGTGTTTACCATGCGATAGTTGGCGTTTATGAAGTGGATACAGTAGATTTTAAAGTGCTGGAGCTTTTCAGTAGAGAGATTAAAATAGCATGATATATATAGCTTTGTTAAATGTGTCTTTGGATTTAGCTCTGTAAAGAACGGACTTGCAGATTAAAATACGATTGCAGCTTAACTAGATCTAAACATGGGAGCTCGAGTGATGTATTTTCCAGAGATATGCAACTGGATTATCAGTCATTGACCAACATGATCTTGGATGTCGGCATGGCCCGAAATGATTTCAGCATTAGAAGTAACATCAAAGGTTATAATTTAATCTATTGGGGTTGCAGCAGTACAAACAGATATTGTTTCATTGAAATGTAAAGGGGTAATCTCCAAATTGAAAGAGGAACACACTGTTAAATATGTTGACACCATAGTATATACGAAAATATCCCTGAATTCGTTGCAATACAAAGAAATCAACGCACAATAATATCATCCAATAATATATTTCATGTCCAGTCACAAAGCCTCAGTCTTTCTTTTGACCTTTCGCGGATCTTGGTATCGCAAATTGTTCCGCGCTCATTTCCCTGCTCAGCTCGCGGTGCATTCTCTCTCGCATCAAGACGCCACCGGACATGCGGTCGCTATCTGTGCACCAAAAATGTTGGACAGAGATATCTCGATACGTATTGCGGCGGACTATGGTACGCAACACATGAAACAGCCTCCGTATCACGAGCACTGATATTCACAGAAAAACATGCGATTCGTGTACCTATTCTAATTTATTAGGGTTACCTATAGGTCCTTCTTTAAAAGGATTTGTCCTCCTTTTTCAAGATATCGAAAATGTCTTCCGAGGACGCCAAACGTAGCCTACTCTTTTTTATCAATTCGTTCTACTATATAGCTCTGAGAGGCAGGGGCATGCGCAGGCATAACTACAAAAACCATGAACGTCGTGAAATCCGGATTTCGGCGGCAGTGATGGCAAGAAAGAAAGGTCAACCCTAAACAATGGCACTTTCGGAAGTCGAGTTGCAAAAAAATGACCTTATTTTAGACAAGATTGTCTAATTCCAATTGAACTAGTTTTACATGTCTTTAATATAGCCACTTACACAGTCAATATTTATGGCATTACTGTTACCTCATATTGAGCAGCAAAGATGACTACATTTACCACCGTTGACGTTATGCTACGTGATTATTATTGAATTCACGAAGGTCTATGAACTGTTACCAACACAGTAATTAAATAACATTGATCGGGTGAGTTGCGAAATTTTTATACCGAGAATCAATGTACTCACGCATGAAGTGGCTGCTTCTTGTCCTCGTAATCATCGGGTTCGCTAGCCTCGTAATGCTTCCTTCTCCCTCCTCCGGGAGGGAATCGAATGTTCTATGCTTGATCGAGGATATGTTCAGACGCTTACGTAGGTCGTCGTTCTCCAAGGAATAGGAACGGGTCGATAATTCGCGATTGATCGCCTGATGTTGGGGGATCATTTTTGTTTCTGATGAGAAAAGATCAGATATCGGTATTTAAAGCTCAAACATCTGATTACCAGTCACGACGTGGGTCATTGTAGCGGGTAGCTCGTTTGATCAGGCCACAACATCTGGTGGGACAAGGCTCGTTATTTGTTAACAATATTATCATTATTGTTACAATATGCAGTGGTACATGGTTCATGGTTCATGGTGTTACTCGAACCGATATCGGGTAATTCAAATCATACGGTGAACTTTTTACAATATATTGCGAGCTCAACAACGGAAGCAGGCAACTGATGTAATGAAAATATAACTTGGAAAGAGTTAACGAGATATGCAACTGCATGTACTAAATTGATAAAAAAGGAACGACGGAAATCATATTTAATGCATAAAGTCAGGAAGTGGTAGATTGTTTCGAAAGCGGAAGGTTCCTCTATACCAGAGGTCCAACCCTTTTTTACTCCGTGCACTCATATGAAAATTGAAAATACTAACTGACCCCTATTATTCTCAATGTTAGGAAAACATTTTTAAAAAGGCATTTTATTTAACAAACTTGTGTATGCAATTCTAGTTTCGCACCACAAACCCATTATCAGATCCTACTACCAGTGGTCTAATTTGTTATCCTCGCCGACAGAAAGTTGTAACCGCAACGAATTACTAGATTCTGTCTACCTGGTGCAAAATATCATAGTATAGCCGATCACCGCATTATATTTCATTACTAAATACCACAACAATTATAATGATGTAGCAATAGAGATGATTAATACGAAATTGTAGAATCTTGCAATTACTTTCATGACCGTTACAAAAGGCTCATGGCCGGCTATTACTGGCTGATAGAGATGAATCCCTGGGGCCTAGGTCCAAGGCCCCAGTGGGACTTGGCCCAACGGTTAGAGAGCCATGATTTATACTATATATTGCTCTTTCATGGCGAATTTTATTTCAACATTTCCTGGATTTTCATGTCTTTCAACGCTACAAACCCCAGACACGATCTTCTGTACCAATATGCTGCGATATCTTGTCGCAATATATCTATTACAAATGAAGATACGCCGCGTAGCGAACCAGGATATGCATCCACCCGTCTTGGCCTAAATTAAATTAGGATTAGGATTTCAAAGAACCTATTACAAATGCTGATACTTTGATATAAGCCATACATATGTCTCAATTTGGAAATCACCCCTGACGTAAAAGGGATGAGAAAGTATCACTAAAGAGAAGTGCCGCTTTGCGGATTATGATAAACCTTAACTCGTGCTAGCCTAACGAATACAAAACCTTACTAATTCAGTGCTACAATAGCTCAGAGAAAGACACGTTTCACACAATGTCTTGTTCAATTGATACCATCGCACACAAATAATTCGTGGAATAATAGGCAGAACTAATGAACATATGTGTTCAAATATTCATATTGCTATTTATTCATAAAGTACACAGTGCAATGTCTTCATATTGACCTGAATATTAATACTCTGAAGACCGAGAGAGAATTCTTAGGTTAAGGGTGACAGTTGCCTGACGGAATGTCTCAGTTCAATAGGGCATGTGCAGTATTGGTGGGGGTATTGCACCTTGAAAATCGTACACAATTTAGGAATGGTTGTAGCTATATCAAAAAGTTTTGAAACGAGCCTGATAAAAAAAAAAACAGATGTGTGACGTCATAACTTCAGCGTGCGTTGTGTGTAAGAAGCGTTGGTAGTAAAAACATTGATGGCGGAGAATAGGGATGGTGTGACCGTGAGGTTCACGTTCGTGTTCTGTATGTGAACCTCACAAATTTAGAGGTTCACGTTCACAAAGTAAATCTTGGTAGGTTCTTCACTGTGAACCTCTACATTTTACATTTACATTTTTTGACGTCATTATACCTTCGGACCACCCAAGGCATGGCGCTGGCAGCATGAAAAATCAACAGTAAAGGATCATACATATACCTTGCCAATCTCGGAAACTTTACGTGATTTGTTACAAATGTTTGCTCCAAATAATCAGCTTTCTGTTAGTGAATATTTAGTGACTCTCTTCATGTGAGCTTGACCCGCAATCACACCACATCAAGAACGAAATAAACTACATTTGAATTGTAGATAGTCACTAGTCAGCGAATGATGCTTATTCAAATAAGGTAATTGGCGTTAGCTTA
The DNA here is from genome assembly GCA_000444245.1 of Botryllus schlosseri. Classification (NCBI taxonomy): domain Eukaryota; kingdom Metazoa; phylum Chordata; class Ascidiacea; order Stolidobranchia; family Styelidae; genus Botryllus; species Botryllus schlosseri. The sequence continues at coordinate 2,491 of ATSW01108357.1, read as the reverse complement.
TATTTTCTTGCAAGTCCTCGTCGAAATTGTTGGCAAAGTCACAGAAGATAGTGATTTTATTGGATTATTATAGCATTTGATTTCTCCAGTTTCTTCATTTGGTGGTGTTTATAAAGCCAACATGTAGGCCTACTTCAGCATTGTGGCATAATGTGGCATGAATCGTCGCTAGGTATCTTGTATATTAAGATAGGCTATCCCTTCACTGAAATGTAGGGTTGGTATTAGCAATGTGCCGTCACGCGACGTCATAGGTTCACGTTCGCGTTCACACAGAACCTTTCAAAAAGGTTCGCGTTCACCCTAACCAGAACCTTTCAGGGGTCCACACCATCCCAAGCGGAGAGCATAACGATAGGATATTCGGATGAATGCTGATCGACTGATTAAAACGTGGTGCATGAAGTTTGATAGGAATTGGAGTAATGATTGTCTCGAGTCGTCTGGTGAAATGTTCAATCCAGCGCGGTAGATTGCCACGATCTTCTGATTTTAATCAGACGATTAGCATTCTCCTCAATATGCTAATTTTATGATTTCCAACTCTAAATATTGAGATTTGTGGAACATGTGGAAATGGGTGGATGTTAGATGTAGTCGAATTCGCCACAGTCTCTATGTATTCGACTCGTGGATATGAAGCGACCGTCATATTAAGATTATGACTCAAACACTATGACTTGTCACAATACTGTGCTGTATCACAAATATCGTTATATCGCTCACAGAGGCGAATTTGAGTGTTATAAAGAGTTATTTTAAATAAAAAATAGTTTGATAACGATATATTTAGAACATGATAGCGAGAGTTTATGTAGCCTACTTATCGTGCGCGGTTATGTTGGTAATTGAGAAGTCGAATTGTATGAGTAACAGTGATGAGCGAAGTCTGCTTTTCGAGACTCCGAGTCCCTCCGACAACTTTGGTCTCTGAGGCAAAGTCCCTCCGACTCCGGGCATCTCAATCCCAGACTCCGAGATAACCCGCAGAATCTTGTCCAGTCTCCGAAACATCCATATCGGTAGAGGTAGTTTTTCAAAATCATTGTCGAAGAATCCCAATCGATGTTTTCGATAGCCTGTCTAATATTCAGACCAGTTTTTTTAGTATCCGTGAATTGCCGAACAGTCGCAACATCACTTCTGAGAGTGAAGTTCTCTCCAACAAAATGGACAGTCAAGCTAATAGAACTGCGACCCTTTAGATCGGTCCACATATCTGGGTTGATGCCAGCCAGCCCATAAGACTTGATAGCAACTCTTAGTTCCTCTGACAGCTTCTGCTTCAAAGATGAAGCCTCCTCATCCAACTTACGTTTCGCCGTAAATCTGGATGGCAAAACGTCTTCTGCACAACACCACGGCAAACCGGCACTTATACGGTATTCCCCACCCAGCGATCAGTGTTCCCCATGATCACCTTCTTCTTCGATTTCCCGCATACTTTTTTGTTGGAAGAAAGAAAGGAACTTTCTTCAACTGCGATCAATTCTTCTTACACGCTTCGCTATGTCTTCGAAGATGCGACGTACCACTTGTCGACTTGTGATGCTTTAGCTGAACATTGCAATTTTTACATCTCGCAAACCCAGTATACTGGCCGTTATTATCATGCAGCATCAGAGTGAAATCCTTCCACACGTCACTCTTTTTCTGCGTCTTTGTGGGTAACCCACTTGACGTCGACGGTGCTTCCGCCATTATATTAAAACGACGAAGGAAGACCAGTCAGTTCGAACTAACTACCACTAACACCACTGAAATCGACGATCACATCACAGGTTTCAGTAAATTAAGTCCCGCATCGCCATGAAACAGTTGATGGAACTGCACTGCGCTAAACATACATGATGCATCACTGACGCACCGATCGGCGCTCCTTGGAGTTGACTAAATGACTATTGACTAGTGAGAGTGACTTCCAATTTTGAAGCTGATACATGATATCTGGAATTTGGAGTCTGAGACAGACCAGCAGCAGAAACTTGATTGCGGTGCTGATTTTTCTTATCACATCAAAGTCATTTTTCAATCACACCAAACATTACATGACGAAAATTCAGAAGAGTTCTGGATGACTGACTACGTCAATCAATATTGAAGGAAGCGTAGTTGAGTTGATGCGAGCAGAGCANAGCAGACGGTTGTANTTATTTAGTGTGGCTGTTCAGAAATGCAATCATTAATAAGTTATTATTGTTTCCATCCAGATACTTGCCTGTTCTATGTATATTTCTCACAGATATAAAGGTAATATTGATGTAACACTTATTATCGATATCACAGATGCCACTGAGATATTTTGGAAAAACCCAGATTTGGACGTTGAAAAAACCCAGAAAAACCCAGATCCTCTATCTCACTCAAATTTCTATGATATAGCTGTAAAACAGTGACTGACAGTCATCAATCACAGTTATACAGACATAGAAGAAGTTTTAGCCCTTGATATTGAAATCCCAACGGTTCATTTCCATACTATAATATGCAT
>ATSW01108351.1:0-19417 GCA_000444245.1 Botryllus schlosseri | reverse complement strand
GATACACACTAAGCAATGTTATCAGATACTGTGATATCGAAATACAAGATCTACCGTTCGGCAACTGCTGAGTGTCGAATTATGAAACCTGTCTGCGCAACGCCTGCGGTTATACGCGATTCCCGTCATTTTAATATAGTATCACTACACCAGAATGCGCTAATTCGAGTGTTGAAAATATTGACAGATTTCCACAAGCCACGTTGCCAGCGATATTCCGACAACGAAGACTACGGCGGAGTTTCCGCAATATGGTGGAATCGCATCGGCCTATACGTGGCTTCAGAAATATGATGCATGATTCATGAAGCATCGCGGCCACTGGAACACCATTATTTACGTGGCCATGACCGAACTCGGAATCAAGTTCGTGTCTGCACGCTAAATGGTTCAGTTAGTTTCAAACGCGACAAGAACCTTTTGCGTGTTTTCCGCCGTTTTTTTTGTGTCCGCGATTTGCATTCAATAGTTTCTGGGTGAGTGCGTAGAGTATGTCCGATATTTAACCTTAATTTCCACGGCACGATCGTAATTACACCAGCTGCTTATTTTGACCAAAATTGCGACCAGACACTCTACTACAGTCTACAATTTACGGGATTTTAAAAATGCGCAACCATAACTAGAACTAGACCAACAACCTTTAAAAATCCGCAACTAACCATCCCGAAGCACCTCATTGGTTATATCGAAATCAGATCAGCTTTCACCACGAGCATCAGTACAAGTTTGAGACGAGAGAGGGATCTCAACCCCATAACCCACCCCCTTTGCTACGCCATTGTTAGTATAGTGATGGCTCTGAGCTAGCAATCGCCGCAAGAACACTGAGCAACGGAACGCCGGTATCACGATTCACGCCTTGCGACGACACGTGTTTTGCGGTTGTCGGCAAAATTGTTCAACTGTTCGGTGACTAATTTTTTCTAAATTCTAATTAGTACTATACCTATTCAGATTACTAGTACGCCATGCCATCTTTATGGCAGTTAAGTGACACTAACATCGTGACGCACATGCAACGTCATCTTTAACATAATATATTCTTATTTCGGATGTCGTTCGATGTTACATCGATCCATGATCCATAATGCACACAAGCCGTGTTGTCATCAGCTCGCTACGTCACTGATAGCGCCAGGGATTCTCGCAGCATTAATATGAGTCCGCATAAATCACCGGATGACGACGGGACAGAGTCCCGTGTGACGTGACAATCTGTTTTGGATCGCGGAACGACATCAATAATTAACAAAATTGCGGACAACGAACTGACACGCGCAATGTGACATTTATTACCGATATTTGTGGTGCGGATATGAAGCAACGCGATAAACACAACAAGCGACCGTCCGACACGCTAATAACAGAAAAAGACGCGGTGGCTTAACACCACATGTGGCAGAGTTGCTAATACAGAAGTAACACAAAGGCCGCGCATTTCTACTCAATTACAAGTGAAAGTCGAAAATAAAAGATCTCAGAGGTACTAATGTTCAATTCAAAGAGTAGATTTGTTCGAGATATCACATAGGCGGCTACTCAGGGTTGTAACCAAGTCACAATGTTCCGAGTCACAAGTCAATCTCACTTTTCTAGTTTTGACTCGAGTCCAGTCGAGTCATTTTCAATTCACCACAGAGTCAAGGCCTAGTCCAAGGTAGTGAGTAGCGGGTCGATTCTGAGTCATAGTATTTTGTTCACTGCTCGGTTTTGAGTTCAATCCGGTTCAACCCACTTTTTTAAACTATGCTCTTGTGATATAGAATGGCCTGTATTCATAATATCGTAATTTTCCTCAGTCCTAACAGTTTCTGGCACTATTTTACAGGTATCAGGACTGATAGACGAAATACCAATAATGATGGTGACTTTATTTTTCTTCGAAGTTACAACGAAATGTCGGTGTTAGCCGACAACCCTGCGACTACTTAAAAATAGCGCAAGATGTATCTTAGCGACTGAAACAAAATGACCAAGGACACTACAAAGAGGTGGAATATTCTAACTAATATATACTCAGCTACCGCAGTACACGGACTATTGCACGCGGATGTTATGACAATTTCACTCGCTTTTCAAAATCCAAGAAGAGATGACGTAAAAGTGACCTGACGCCACAGCTACATTCCGCGAAGATATATTAGTTGCAGTTAGAATACGGTGGCTTTCTAATGAAAATGGCTGCTCTCAAATAATTTTCGACACATTCCAGTTTAAATTGGGACAACATCATATTTAGAGCGAAGCATCCCTTTAACGCCCCACTCACGATAGAAACCACGAAGCCAAGCCTACCTATGTCTCTCTTCAGCATGTTATTGATCTCACAGGCTACCAGCGAGTACAGGATGAGGCACAGCAGCATTGGCGCCACGAAGCTCATCACCATGGTGAAAAAGTAATAGGGTCTCATCTGCGCGCGGGTCAGCACCAGGAAGTCGATGCACTGCTTCAGCCGCTGGTCGGGACAGTAGGCCGCGTCGTTGAGGTTGAACATGTAGGCCTGTAACGGGCGGGCGGGTTAAAGATAGAGCTGGGCATTGGGCATGAATCCTCAAATCCAACTCGAGTATCCATTACCAGTTAATTCGGCACTTCGCGCAACAAATCCTAACCTACGCCGACACTAATTCCATCCCCAACTCTAAAATATAACCCCGAACCCGAATACGTTCATACATATGATATATACCAGGGGTGGGCAGACCTGCTTCAAGCGTGAGCCGCACACCAAAAACCTCAGCTTTGAAGGAGCCACAAAACAAAAATTTTAAAAATGCAAATATATGACGTCACAATGAGATGTAGACTATCGAATGAAGTGTATTATTGTGTGGTGACAGGGGCGTCTCCACCTGGGTTGCAAGGGTTCTGAAATCAGGCTGATATGACGCAGTCCTTCAAGTGCCGATGAGAATGTAAGTAAGATTTCAACGCAGTAATCTCTAAGACATTTTCTTACCTAAACTCTGCAATTATTGCTAGCCTTTACAATGCAAATGGCAGAGCCGCATTCACCATTGCTAGCCAGGATATGATTGCGACCTACGCTGCCAGCGCTGGCGCAATTAATTGTCAAGTTGATTGTTGAACACAATGATTTATCATTAATTAATGACCACATGACCAGGCATCCGTTATTGCGGGTGAAACGTTTCTGTAAACTCGATTCAAGAGTTCAATTGCAAACTTCTAACTAGGGGTCTTCAAAAATGACTTTTTTTTTCTCAAATCGTAATGGCTACGTGATAAAATTGTTAGGTTACCTAATTTAAGCCTACACACCGAATTTGGTTTTGAGACAGTGTCGATGAGGTGGAATGTTTGCATTGTCACCCTGAGTGATCATTTCTTTGCGTCGGCTCGGGCATCAGAGGATTTTCAAGAATTAACGGTGATGCGTTTTGGCCGATTGTCGTCAATTCCTACTTTTTCAGAAGTTGTTCTAATACAGACGTTGAAACCGGAAGGCAATGTCACACGCCGCAATTGAACTTGGATGAACGCGCAGTTTAGTTGCGGACGTTGAGTGCAGTGATGGAAAACTTTCGCTTTTCCGCTATGTGGCGTCATAATTGACGTAATGCCACACCGGAAAATCCATTCGTTCGCAGAAATTACGTCCTATTCTTATGTGCGTGAGCATTAGCGCGAACACCCCACCAACTGCGTCAGAACTAATCGTACCGTGCAAGATTTACCGCATGAGCACACCGGGGCCTACGATAACTTAGTAGGCCTCGAGCACACTAATAACGCGCAGGGGCTCGGGGTAGTTTTAGGCTTTATAAATTGGAAATTTTCGGCTTGTCTCGCAATTGGGATTATGAGTTAGGAATGGTGCGAACCCCTAGAGTAAAAAGGTTCGTGTTTGTGCGAACACGAACTCCTATGAAAGCTCTCCGTTAACGTCACGTGATGTCCCAATGGTAATTCAAACACAATTCGTTTTTGCCTTCCTGTCCGCGTCTGTTGCGTGAGTTACAGACCTGTAGAAACTAGCCGTTTAGTTAGTTGACGGTCACCGTGAACTGACTAACGTATTTTTAGTAGTTCTAGATGTAGTTGCGGATTTTGCAAATGGCGTACTTCTAGTTCTAGTTATAGTTGCAACCTCCGTAGTTTAGAAACGATTTTATGACACAAGACAACTTGCGGTTGCTGCAGCCTAGGGTTGCATTTAAAACAAAAAACAATTTAAGACAAACGTGTTTGAAACAACATGTTCTTCATTGTTTTTAGGCCTTGACGTCACGAATATTCAATTGTGACGTCATAGTGGATTGACATTGACAATTGAAAATATAGGGTAAATATACCTCCTTTGACGAAATATCTGCACTATTGCTTTTGAACCGACTTTTTTTTAGGGTTCCAACCGTCCCATATCGATATAAGTCGGCTATATCGGGTGGTATTCGTCCGTAGGCTCATACATGTTTTTTTGGAAAATATTCACACAGTTATGCCATAATTTTACAACTTCAAAAAGACACAGTTTTTTTTTAAATAGGCCTTTGTTTAAAACACTGTTTAAAACACGTTTGTTTGAATACAACCCTACGTCGGCCATTTGGTAACCCCGCTATAACGTCGGATGATAAAACGTCCACGAACCGCAATACCCATCTATTGCGATATCACGAAGTTACATCACCGCCAATTATACATCACAAGGGGATCATCACGAAACGCCTACACTTACCGCGGGTAACGCGCATAATATGCTGATAGCCCACGCGCCCACGACCAAATATTTCGTTCGCTTTCGCTGCTTCGAGCTCGACATTGGCTTCACTATCCCAGAGTACCGGTCCAAGGCCATGACCTGGAATAAACGCAAGTAGTGAATGCTCACGTCCAAGTTATTATCGAAGAAAATATACATAAGTGATGCGGAACTGTATTCTTTGTGGCAGGGTTGTAATGACTCGAGTCTTGATTTTTTGGTGACTCGACTGGACTCGAGTCAATTTACGTATCGACCCGACTTGTACTAGAGTCATTGTGCATGACTCGAATCAAGTCATATGACTCGAGACTAAGACGGCCAAGACAGACATTTCATTGCAACTTCGAAGAATATTAACAGCACCACATTATTGGTTGGTCACCTGTCAGTCCTGATGCGTGGAAAATAGGGCCAGAAACTGTTAGGACTGGGGAAAATAACGATATTATGAAAGCGAGCCATTCTATATCACTCAGGTAGAGTTGGTAAAAAGTGCTTTGAACCGGATTGAACTCAAAACTGAACAGTGAACGCAATGGCTTGGACTCGACCCTCTACTCACTGACTTGGACTCGGATTTTAGTCGGTGGTGAATTGAAAATGACTCGACTTGACGCGAGTCAAAACTATAAAAGTGAGATTAACTTGTGACTCGGAACCTTGTGACTTGGTCACAACTCTGTCACAGCCGTAAAATGACGTTGACAGCTCAGACATGTATTTTTATATCGGCAACAAAGAAAATGACGCGAGTTACAGGTCATGCAAAATAGTTTCGTACATCTGGATTCTGGACCGTGACTATTCCCCATCGCTTTGTGAGCATTGTGGGTGTCGGTCGCTATACTTGACATAAATGTGCTTCCGTGAATATTCGTGGCCTTGTGCGAAATGTTTTTGATGCTATAAGTTACGACCAACCGAGGTTACGAGGGTCCACTCGACGTATAGTAGAATTGATACTCAATTGGGATCGTGATGTATTAAGCTATGAACAGTAAAGATTGAACGTAAAGTGCACATATCGGTTGCGTGGAAATATGGTGTCGGTCAATATTTTACAAAATAAGCCATTACCCTAAAGTAGTGGTTCTCAACCTTTTTTTCTTCGCGGATCCCTTTGGACTGCCACGGTCCCCAGCAGTTTTAGTTCGAATTTAGATCAATTTTCGTGCAACCGTCATATGTCTTGTGCAATTATTAATTGTAGGTTGCTGATAAAACAGCAACAAAATGACCATTCTTATTATCATCATATCATTACCATCATATTATTATGTAGAAATTAGGAAGACTTTTAGTATTTCAAAGCGAATTCGGTAGCTGTATTACTTGATATACGCGGTCGTGTCCTGTACATCCGAGCCGTCGATTTGGTATGAATGAGCGCCGAAAATGCCTAGATAAATGGTGGCGGATGTAGCAACGTTTTAGACGACACCTTTGGGTGTGATCGCAACAAATATGGAACCGGAATTGAGAAGCAGATCTTTAAACAACAAGTAACGTTCAGCCTAGTCATTTCTATCTGGCAGCTCATCTCGAAGTTTTTCTGGGACAGCGACTTATCACAGGAAAATGGATTTTCACAAACATTTTTCCCAAAACGCCATCAAAACATCCCTAAACAGCAATATGTTTTTAGCAGTAGGCTATTGGCAATTTGGCAATTAAAATGAGTTTGCACAGTAGAATATTTCATCTCAGACGACCGTTCTGTTTATGTGAGTTCTGAAGTTTTAGCAGTTATGAAGCGAAACTACATCGCGATTTCTCCAATTTAAGAAAATACAATTCAGGTTATCTACCATTTTCCAAATTTGGAGGCTTCGCAGACACCCTGAAATTGCTTCGCGGACACCCGGTTGAGAACCGCTGTCCTAAAGTGTATTATCATTTTGGCAAGTTGGCTTGACCACGTGATACCATTTTTTCGCCAAAGCCACGGCACATTGCGTAAGAGTTTGAACCCTCCATTATGCCATGAGGTGACAAACGGTACACTCACCCACTATTAGAAAGAATCTTTGCATTAAACATATTCGAAATACTTACGTAATAAGCCGTGGAAAATTATCGGCCCATAGGCCGCCGACACCACAAGACACATCTTATCTGTTCGGCTTGAATTTCAACAACAGCTGATACCGAAATTATGAAAACGTAACCCGATATTACACGAGTAATTGAAGATACCAAAATGCACCGAAATACCGCCGAAGCCAGTATTCAAGACGAATGCACATGAACGTCGCCGCAAGAAAAAACATATTTAACAAGAATACGCTTGGCGAGCGTCCATGTCACTCGATCGCGGTAAAGATAAAGTTGACGAGGGAACCTGCTATAACTGACGGGACTACGTCTTCGCCTTGTAATCCGAACTCGACAAGAAAATTCACTATTGTGTGGTCACGTACTGCACCTCGCGATTTCTATGTAATCTTGTACAATGGTCTCGCATTACTGTGTGTAAGCCTGGTGTCATAGCTGTACGGTCCGGCCACAACAGGACATTCGTGGAAAATATATGTTTGGGTGTTAGGGCCGATTTACATTGTGAGTGGGAGGTATGTGCGCACGGATCTACAGTGTCAATTACATCAGTGTTCTGCTCCATTCTTTCGAATTTTTCACATCGCTGAACTGCTTTTATCTTATTGCAAGTGACGTGCATAGTATATGTACTATACCAGGGACGCGCAACATTCAGCCCGAGTTCAAAGAACTTGCTGACAACTTTGATAGACCGCAGATGTCTCATTGACTTCAACAGCTATTAAAGTACATTTCTTTAATAAATTCATTGACTACTATTTTTGGTGTTAATGTTTTACGCTTAAAATTAATATTAAATACGATTCATTTCCTACATAGGTGGATAAATACGCGATTGATGTATCGATTCAGGAATCCGGCCCGCCCAGTACTTTATTTCCCATATCCAGCCCGCCGGCTGAAGAAGTTGCTCGTCCCTGCGCTATACGATGCGCTAGAAATTTAGGCCTAACCTATCAAGACTCACCACAAGCATACACGAGCTAACGTACATTCCGATCTGCTTGCAAGTTTGGCAGACTTTGCATAGTACCGCGCCTCCGTGCCATTGCATTGTGGTGTTCCAAATCGCATCTGAAAAGAAATGCCCGGCAGTGAAATACCATGTCCGGCAATGCGGTCGACCGCATACTAAAATACTTGACGTTTATGAATAACACACCGACCCATAAGAGTCTGATACTAACTTCCTATGTAAACAAGTCCTTGTGGCAACTGTGACCATAACAAGCTGTGACCTGCGTTCAGGAGCGAACTGCGGAAAGAAATAATGATTCGATGAAGAGATCACTATAAGATCAATTAAGAGATCATCAAACTCGGCAATAGTGTACTATATGATATCAACTTGCTAACATATCAGCCATAGCACAAACAAGCAGACATGTAGCTGATACAACACCTGCTGATTTGCTCAAGCGTATCTATTGATGTGAAAATTCGGTCAGTTTAAGCAAATATGGATTGGAAAAGAGAGCATATCTATATAGATTGCAAACAACATATTGAGTGTGGAACGACTATGACATCACACACCTTGCTACTCGCGGTTCGCAGATCGTAATGAAATCATTAGATCGCATTAATTTACTAATTTGTGAATGTTTGAATGTGAATACGCAGTGGGTAATAATACAGTGGGAATGCTGAATATGACTACCTCGTTTTAAGCAGCATATAAGGAATATTGCGTCAACCGCGAGTTGTGTCAAGGAAGTAGATGGCCCTAATGCGGTTGACGAGGTGAGATTAGGACGCCAACTCACAATCGTGAAGCGACAAATTGTTCCATTTTCATTTTCATGAGTAAGCACCAAACATCCGCTGAACGGTCCATGATGATACAAATCTCGTTTAATCTGATAGGCTGTATAATTTTGACTTCATGCACGTTATTAAACAATGACCATTTCAATACAATGCGTGTCGAACATGCCAAGCGTTCATGATGTCGGTTTTGTTAGCGAAATCCCGGCCCGTTATAATCCTAAACGCAAGATTTAGCGCTTCGCATCGTATATAACTCGCTTGCCATTAATAAATGACTCGCTAGCTAGCTACGGTCGAACGGATGTGCTAAGTGCGATATTAAACTGCATTGTTTTATTGAATAGCTGAATAACCGCGAATGAATGAGAAGGCGCGATAGAGTCTGTTTACGCCTCCGCGATACGCGTTCGCGAAAGTTCTCATATTTATCGTGTTTGCGTACAGCAGGACACGCGCTGATCGGGGCACGAATCCGAGTTCTTTGCGAATCCGAAATAGGTCGAAATGGGGAAGTAGTGAGCGAGACCACAATCTGATCAGGAAAATTCTTGAAGTACAATGCATTCATGTCGACAGTCCCGCATCCCAAGCGCTTCGAAGACAGAGAGTGCAGTAATGTCCCGAGAGAGACCCCTAGCTCACACAATCGCCCAAACCAAGTTTTACAGATCGATATAAGTCAAGATTTTGGCAAGGGCCAAAACGCTAAACTTGCCAAATCGCGTCTATGGCTCTAATAACCGAGCATGTTTCTTGTGCGTGGAATCGCGAGTTCACAAAACGCCAAAAACAGGCGATTTGGCTCCGATTACAGATATCCGTCACATGTATATCCCATGATGGAGCAATACGAATCATCTGATCGGTTAATATTGTCTAACGTCAAAAACACGCAGCTTGATGTTGGGATGATGGCGCCGGAATACATTTGCCAGAGAGAAGACGAATAATTTGTCTTTATTACCGAGAATTGAGATTTGGAAAGAACTTTAAAACCAGTCGCTACTATTAGGGTTAGGTCGGGTATCCAAAATCTCCGTGGACGAATCGGGCTCGTGAGCAGGGCGTTGCTAAGTCGAGTATCGATCATTATGACGTCATAACAGTGTGAATTATGTTGAAAGTTGTGTACCTTTTATGCAGCCGCATAGAACACAATGCCAGTTCTACATAACGTTAAATATAATTTTGCATTTTATGACCATAGTTATCTTACTACACTTTGTAACAATGTTGTGGGTTGATCGCGACTTCACAGATACGTTATCGCAACTAACGTGCATACTGCATAGCTTTGTACTGCAGCTGCATGTTTTGTATGTTGCGATCATGCCAATGGAGGTGTCAATTAGGGATGGTGTGAACCTCTGAAAGGTTCGGGTTCGTGTGAACGCGAACCTTTTTGAAAGGTTCTGTGTGAACACGAACGTGAACCTCATGACGTCACGTATTGCTAATTCCAACGCTACATTTCAGTGAAGTGAGAGCCTATATTGTTGAACACGATACCTAGCGACGACTTGTGCCACACAATGCCACAATGCCACAATGCTGAAGTACATATTTACGTTTTAGAGGTCGTCAAATGTATCAACTGCGGCAATCAAATGATATAATAATCCCATAAAATCAATATCCTCCGTCGCTTTCCCGACAATTTTGAAAAGTGCTTTGCATGGGAATATAAGCTTCCGCCTTTACGGTCCAGGCCAGACCGGACAATTATTTCGGCGTCTGAGTATTGCCCCGTTGATACTGAGCAAGAGTGTAAAGCGGGTTTCTATACTTGCTACCGATATTACCCCGTTAACAAGTTATACAGCCGTAGTCAATACAATACAATAAACATGCAATAAACATATGAATTCAAGATTGACGCAGTACGCCTGCTAGATTTCTTACACACAATGACATCAATTTCATTGATTGGTTGAATAAGCATCACTCGCGGACTACCTACCTACATGTAGTTTATTTCGGTACTGATGTTGTGTGATTGCGGGTCAAGCTCGCAGCTGACAGTCATTGAATATTCGGACATACGTTTGTATGAAGCAATTAAATTTTTTGAGATTGTCAAGGTGCATATAGTGGCCCGCAGTTGAAATGCAATAAATTTCCACCAAATATGTTATAATGAAGTGAAAATTATAACATATGAAAAAGGTTCACAGTGCAGAACCTACTATGGTTCGTTTGTGAACGTGAACCTCTAAATTTCTGAGGTTCACACACAGAACGCGAACGTGAACCTCACGTTCACACCATCCCTAGTGTCAATTCTCCCACAGTGGAAAATAGAATCGAGGAAATACATCTACCGATGGTACTTAGTATATCCGATAGAAAGTAACAAACCAAACCCAATGTGTCGGTTTTGTGTCAGTTGTATGGAAGCAGTAGCGCAAAACCACCGTTTTCAGTTGACGACCCGGCGAGTTACTGACACACTTGCGTTTTGTGGCATTTCCAGCAATTTGTGACGGTAATAACCTCAAAACATCGGTCGGTATTACAAGATAACGAGCTATTTCATCGGAAATGCCGCAGAAACTAGTTGGAAACTTGTACGTTAACTACAGGCCGTTTCCTACATATCATGATGACCAACCGAAAACAAGAAGTTAATACAGCGAATCAGCCCTATTTCGGTAAATGCGTGTGATTCTTGGTGAGAATGGACTGCTCATAATGGCAAAGAGTGGTTGGAATACCTCGCTATTTTGGTTTTTCATCTCAATATAACCATTAAATATTCTGCATGACTCGGACGCGGATATTATAAATATCTAAACAGCTTAGCAGTCAGTAGTTGAAAATATAGAACGAATAACATATAACAATAACATATATAACATATAACAAATAACATACTCATTACTCAGACTTGTACAACAAACTTTCCTGTTGAAGCCATTCTGGTAAAATATTACTTTCGGCAACTGTATTACCCGGGTCAGAGTTTTCGATCTCAATGACTTTTCCGTTTCAAAAATTCAACTAAGTGGATTACGTAAGTTACTTTTCCCAGAAGTGACAGAACCACACGCATATTGATCATGAATGATAACCGAGCGCAATGACTGTGTATTGTTTTGTCCGTATTTAGGTCCACTGCAAAAAGTACGATTTCAAGGTCACAAAATGTAGAGTTACGTCTTGGCTTCCGCAATGTCATAATTAGCGCTATGCAATTACATCGACGATTGCGGACTAAACGTATTGAGTGAAAATCCTCGCTTTATATTAAACAATATCATGCCAGGAGTATGCATTCAAAATGGATGTTGCGCAATTTTCCGGCGGAATAAAGACTTGAATATTGATGCACGGATGGCCTACTATACTGTACTGTCGATGGCACGCTAAGGTGCACAGTACAGAACAAGCAATGCTGATCAGCTAGGACTAGGAACTCAGCTAGGAACTTTTAGCTACATTTCACAGCAAACGGTATCTCTGACCACAACTGAGCTCGTGCGTATAGGATAGTCAGATTAGTGATACATCAAAGCGAGCCAATGATCGCGACCTTCGGCATATCCTGGAGGTACCAGTGAATGTTGCATTAGAAATGTAATAACTATTATTACTATGAAAGTGATGCATCAATATTGTATTATTAATAAGTACGGAATACAATTGTGATATACGGCACTTGGTGAATTCGACATGTTGAATTCCTCACTTGGTGTGTATGCAATAATGTATCAGGGTTAGAGTAAGGGTAAGGGGTTAGGTTAGGCGCCGCCTATAGCCGAATTCACTGCTAGCAATCCTGGTAATATAGGATTAATTTCACGATCTCGACATTGATGCGAATGATTTTCGAAGCATTGAGAATTTTTCAAGCCACGAAAGAAACAACGATTCTTTAAAACAAGGTAAAATCGCGAGCAACAGGATATGACGGTTCGGGGTCAATTGTCGCTCTACGTCAAACAATATTGGCGTAACGCATTGTCAAATATTTTGAAAACAAAATCGGAAACGCGGCGGGGAGATCAAGTTCATTCAACTAAAGGGCTTTACGGGCAAACTATGGGATTCGCAGCAATAAAATAAAAGCACTCAAGCCTGCGGGATCAGCTGGGATCAGACACAGCCCGATGCGTTCGATCGATTCTCAATCGGAATGCGAGTAATCGAATCATCCGCCTTCTCCGTGGGACTTTCAACGGGATAGTTAGCAAAACATAAACGTAAGGGGCGTTTGAACAAATGAAGTCAACCGCACTAAACACAAGCAGCCAGCGTCAAATAACTAGCTCGCTTGTAGCAGAGTGTTCGGCGAGGAGACCCGGTGAAATCCGGACAGTCCATTAACATTGTAACCGGGTTTTCTGTTCGGTTACCTGTGACATTTGACAATTTAATATGAGAGGTGGTCAGCAAAGAAGTACATGTATTCTTTAAGAGTGCCCGAGTATGATTTACATACTTTCACTACATACTCAAGCGGTTATGATTTTGGACCAGTGGTTATCAACCTTTTTGACCTGTATGCAACTCAAATTTAATATTGGAAAATTAATATGCTGTCTTACTGATGTTACATATTTATGCGTGGTTCTATTGAACTTTCTGCAGGACGAACCTCGCGAAATCCATAACTTGATTGTTCGGTTTGCATTGAAAGACATGCATCCTTGCTGCTGTTTGCTATAGTTCCAAGCTACTTTTGAATTGATTCGCACTTGGACCATTGTTACGTACGCTCAAAGTAGACCAAGACGACACCATGTATAGGAAAATACGTTTCAAGTACTAAATCAATTTAAAATTTATTATATATTTCTTTAATTAATGTACAAGCGTCCAACCTCGGAATTGAAATATAAAATTCTAACGTGTCTGGCGGACTGACAGAAACCTTGCGATGGACCGGCGGTTGAGTACCACTGTTTTAGACAGATTGTACTTCTATAATTTTCATTTTCTAGTCACTTGACAATACACAATACACATTGATAGATCCATCGGGGCAGAATCTATTCGGACTTGACCGGAGTTCAGGCCTCGGAAAACGCCAGACTTGGTACTACAGTTCGATTGAAATCAATTAGTTTTGGATTCCTCTGTCTTTTTACGATTATACCGAAATAGCAGGCGAGTCATCACTGATAAAAATCGATGAATCACCAAACAGCTCAAACTATAATTGGAAACTTCCAACCATCTTCCAACACGAGAAATGCGGAGCACGTGCTACCCCAGATGCATATCACGATAAATATTGAAGAAATTGAAAACACATCGACCGTACTACCGTATGTAGATTCAGTTCCATTGAACGGAACTCGTCCAGCGGACGGAATTAAGCACGAGAACGGATACATAAGCCTAATGAGCTTGAACTTAAACCCGCCAGACCTCTTCCTAAGTATACTTTTACATGATAATATTGTGTCGTTTCTAGCGTGACCCAGCAACCAGCATACATTATCGCTAAACCTATCCTTATGAAGTATTATACAAAGAGTTTCCTATCTACAATTTCTGTTCAGATGTTCTGAAATAATTCAGCTAAGATTCAAAGGTAACGTATCACCGGAATAGACGCTTTTTATGCTGCAAACTCACGGGTCAGGTCGATTGATAGTTAATTATATATCAATTAGCTATTATAATCGACGCGGTGAACAGTGCGTCGGACGGTATCGCTTCCCATTATATATTTGCTGAATAGGTAGGGTCATTTCAAACACGGGATGGTATCGGTTGCGATCACCATATGAATAATATTTTGTTCTGCGATGTCAAGAATTAAGAAACCTCAATATCGACAAGATCTCTCGTCTTACCTTGCGGCGAGACAAGGAATGTAAACGCCAAATCGGCGATGGCGAAATGGAGCATAATGAGATGGACATGGGACGTTCTGGCCTTGCCGTACACACAGTATATCACGAACGCGTTGCCAAGAGCGCTGATGAGGAACAGCGTCCACGTCACAATGACCCGTACAAGTTGAGTGTCGTCGAAGGCGAAATATTTCTAAAAACAACAATCTGCGATCAGTCCGCCGTGACAGGTCATCAAATACGCCTCTGTCATCACTGGATTAGAACGAATCGGATTTCCCTAGATTAAAATCTATACACTTTGTATGTCATGGAACGTAATGACACGCACTGTGTTGTATAGCGAGCGGTGGAAAATCATACAAGGCCAACATGAAAAATAGTGATTTGGCCGTCAAAGCTTTTAGGGTCCGGATAAATTCCAAAGTATTATATCAGGATTCTGTTGCGAATCCCAATTCTGCCCCGTCACCCATAAGGTCCCATATTTATACGGCCCAGATGCCGCTGAAGCTCCAGGGTCCAGAATATTAATTCTTGAATTTGAAAGGAAAACAGTCGAGTCACTTCGAAGGATACAGATCTCAGAATCGCGCCCAAAGACTATCAGAAACATGTCGAAATACTGCAGCGCATAGTCTGGCTGGGTGGCAAATTCTCTCCCTCCGAAATTTCACGGATCAGGCGGTTTTATTTTGTAATTGTGATAGATATCGTACCAAAGGCTGAAAGGCACAATGGCAATCAGCCAGACTTGGACAACTAGATAATTCTAGTTGTCTAATTTCACTAAATTAGAGTGAAATGCCGGTAATCTAATTTTAATCTAATTTGGAAAAGCTGAAAATTTTCTAGTTGTCCAAGTCTGCAATCAGCAAAAACCATTGAAGGCTCGGGACGACAATCATATAGTTTTAAGATATCTAGGCTATACGCGTACTAGCACGAATATAACTTTCGTGATACCACCGTTTTGCGTCACGAAAATCATTGCGTCATCCCAATTGTATCTTCTGCACACGACCGCCTTTGCGATGTCTGGGTCGCAACCCCGAAATTAAGCTGCCAAGGTCACCACTGAACGTGGACAATTGACTGCGTCGTGCCATAAGATAACAGTAGACAATCACTAAAGGGGAGGACACATTGCCTAGCGAATAGGCCCGCGAGATCGTATCGTAGTGACGCCGCGAGTTCCTACAATATAAATAATCAAATTCCAACCGACGAATAACACTGGAGATCAGTCAACCAGTGTACGCGCTTAAGAGTAATCATACCGTGACCTTCGATTAAGTACGACATTATCCCACACAAATCGCTGTGTAATCCAACAAAGAACCGAGAACTGATATTCACACAACTAGGATATCGAATCCGGATAACAGATCTATACGTGCATATCGCTTACATTGACGGATTTGATAAATTCATTCGGCATTTGTAATGAAGAAACGGTCTTCGGTGACATAAAACTCACGGCTAAAGCTAGTTTGGATGATCAGGCCATATACTGCCAGAAGGTGTTGGAATCTGTGGGTTGGGTAATTATAAGCGACACGAATGCTGTTTGATTGTCGACAATATGCACATCTTTCGACTCCTAGCATGTTAATGGACATAACGAAATTACAGGCTCGGCGTGAAATGTTACTTCACGAATATTCGTTCATTTAAAGTAGTATGGGATATTGATGATATCGCACGGCAACACACAAGCCCTGAAACAATAGACAAAGTTGGCGTCAATGATACAAAGAGGGTCAATATTGACTTGACCAAGAGGTATTTTATATCAGGATAATCGAATCATCGAGAGTTGTGTTGACATTGGTTCATTCCTACGAACTCAACAACGGGACCTTGTAACATACAGCCAGTATTACATGCTCAAGATTTACGGCTCATCAAAACCCGTACTGGGTACATTTTCACGGCGTTGAACGCACATTGCATAGATCGGGGAATTGAATCGAATTAACGCCGGACTAAAGCCGTTATAGAACGGCACATGCTTCCGGATACCATCGAGACTGTTTTGACTGTGGAATGGACGACGCAACGGCTTGGTGCCTGTCATCGATGATTTTGATTAGTGCCACACGAAACCATACTTTGATCAATGATCATGAACCGAAGTAGACTTGTAACGGGAAGGATACGTTTGAAATGATAGGAAATGGCAGGAGGACCATTCCCGATCATGCGAATGCATGAAACCTTACAAATTTGAACATCGACCCTCCAGAACTTAGTTGTGATCAAAATATGATTTCATCAAATCATCAAGGTAATATGACGCATCATATTTCTCATGCCCATAGCATCATCGCTGACATAACGCCCCCTCGCAGACAGACATTGTGGATATTTATTTGATTAACTGAATTCCGAAATCGGGACGCCGAACATAGCCGAAACTCAAATATTCAAGTATAACACGAGACGGGCACCAAAATCAGCGTTCAAAACACCCGAGACGTACCTAACCAAACAAATACATAATCAAGCAGAAATTCAGCCTCCCGGACGGACAGCTAGTAAACAAGACAATATAACTATGTCATGGGCGATGCGACAAGGCATAACGGAGATATGACTATGACTATCCTAGTCGAATCTCGTGATGAAATCCAAAAACTTCATAGAAAGACGATGACGATTGGTCAGTGGGAGAGACAGCTCAAATAAATCACCTCGCAGAACATCTTAATCAATGACATCAACAATAGGGCTGGCCAGAGCGACGAGTACTTGAATCCGAATCGAGCATTAATTGTAATAATGTCGAGTAGTTAGAGTTGAATTTTTTCAAGTACTGAAATTATACCACACTTTTCACTTTCAATTATTATATCAATTGGAATTGTAGTTCCGATACTTTTTCCAGGAGTGGAACCTCTGTAAACCCGATTAGTCGTATTGCAGAATGCAAAGCACGTAGTACAAAGCTATAAGCCTGGACGAAATATACTATAAACATTTAAGCGGTGCAGACTGGCATTATCTTTGTGACGTCATCGACACACGTATGATATCCATTAACGAGCATTAGGGCGAGTATTTGTTGCACTGAAATCGAGAGAAAGGTGCATTTAATTTTTTTTAAAGTTGCAGTAAATAGTTGCATTCGTAATTTTTGTTGAATTATTAGGGTATGAAATGCTCGAAAGGTGCCGTTGTATAACTTAGTTCCTGCAAAGCTGTCAAATTTGTTACATCGTGATATACCGGTCTGACGAAACCACCCAAATTTACATTTTTCCCAGCACACAGCAAGAAAATTACGCAATGCGGGAATAATTTTCCCAAAAACGCCAAACAGCATAGCTATAACCCCCTCATCCTACAGCAAGTCGAAAAGCACACCCCAAACCCCATAGGTCTGCAAACTTGACCAAAGGCATTACAGAAAAACTCAATCTTCGCGAATTGAACAAAATCAATAGCCTGAAAAATGTAATTTTCGGCGGTCTCGCCTGGGCGTTCGGGAAATGGGAAACTATTTCAAATGCAAACGACAGAATTAATGAAGCGATCTATTTACATATTGTTCGGGCATGGTCGTGCTTGGCAGGGGTGGTTGAACTTCTTGCTTACAAGCCATTGTGTCATAGATAACAGTGAGATGCAGCTAACCCATCGTAAAGCACTTAGTTGTGAAAATCAAATAGAATAAAACCATACTAGAAATAATTTATAGCATGTTTTTAAATCACTCCTTTACATTTTTACGCAATATTTGATAAAAGTTCCAGTGAAAATTGGGATGAAAAACAGAGAAAAGTTGCACAAAGTTGCACTATAAAATCCCTCCACACAGCTTAAAACATCATAGTACATAGATTCTGAGTATCTAGGAAGCTGTCGGGAGCTGTAAAAANATATGTTGCAAAAGTTGCGAAAACTTGCCCTAATGATCATTGATCACTGCCACATCGAGCTTTGAAAAAGAAACCACATTTTATGCGTAGGTCCGATCGAGACTNTCTTACATCACTAGNCTTACGTACCAAATAATCTTGGCAAAGTGAATCCATCCCACGCTCAATCTCGCATTCCGATTTGTTCGCATANTCAGGCGCCTTAGTAAAAAGAATCNCCTTGGTTTCGTTGTAATATAACCAATTGTCCGTATTGTTCAANGGTATGCAGNTNGTTTCGTTCNCTGGNANAGTGGAGTTGATCGCAGACATATCGCTTGANTTTGGAGCNAGATGTTGCCCGCTTCTTCAGTGCGATGCTGTTGTAATCCNCGACCAGGNGCGACGNACAGACAGCGGCGTTGCGCCACAAGCTAATGAAATATCTGAGTCGGNNACCTGGGTATTCTCCAAAACTGCAAAAAAATCACGTAGCGGTTAAAACCATGCGTCTCTCTGTGACATAGGTTTTCTCAGTACTGCGTCAGGTACCGCGTTCAATGCAGTAAGTACTGTCCCAACGTAACAAAATATACAAAACACCAGATAAGATCCATTGAACAAGATGCTTGCGGAGCTCAAGTCAACATCCTAATCTATACACGCTACATGCTAGTACAATAATACGCGACACGAATTGCTACATTATCTTTCTTCTGTCAGGCAGATTATCATGCATAGCACTGTCTCCCGAGTCTAGATGCAACACACCGCATTACTTCGCCGAACGCATTCCAAAAAGTCTACAGTTACAAATAGACCGAAATATGCGAGATATGCGACAGCGCCGTTCGCCACAGCTATCTTCAATCATGGTGATTTCAATTTTGCAGTTTACATCACTGTCAAGACTTGACCAATGGTATATCGCCTTCATATCACAATAACGCCGACTTTGCATTTCCTCCGAAGCATCACTTTCACCCGCTGTGAAATCGTGCAAGCCGTGTGCTGTGCTGGTATTTTTTGAAGGACCCATAATCAAGCTTCAGTGAGCTAAATGCAGCGGCCCGCCTGATAACATCAAATCATCCGTGGTATTTTCGACACGCAAAATTCGCAGCGATTTAACCCTGCGTCGCCGTGCAGACATGGAACTACCTTTGACCGATCGGCGATGCTACCAC